>JAQFYV010000733.1:0-10279 GCA_034695065.1 Choneiulus palmatus | reverse complement strand
TTTCCTATCACTCGTAGGCCTTGCCGTTCTTGTGTTTGTAATACATCTGAGGCAAGAATAAATAAATAGTTCTATTGTTTGCCAAACACTTCGACTGAGGGTTGCATTACCTTTTAACCAGATCATACAGTTGGAATAATATCAAATTTATAACAATGCAAAAATAAAATGATGAATTAAAAATAGTTAAAACTGAGCATAATATGTCTTAAAAAGATATATAGGAAAAGTAAGGACAACACTGGTCTATGCATGTGTATATTGGAGTTTCCTCGTCTGTGCCCAAGCAACTAATGACTTACGTTATTAATAATTTACACAGATACAATAAAAGAATTGCATCTGATAGCAGCCCGAACAGCACGAAAACAACAGAATTTGCACATTGCTCAGCAAGTGCTGTTTCACAAATGCCTTCCTGAAAGTGATTTTCAAAGTAATAAAAATCTTTCCTTTGCAAAAGAGTTGAGCAAACTTCAAACGAATAATTTAACTTGCCTACAAGTGCAGCATTGTCGTGAAGGAAGCAAGCTTCTACACAGGTAGGCAGAATGAATTCTGTTATTCAGAGGGCAGTAGGAAGATTTTAGTTCATTTAATACTTGTTTCTTATTGTCAATCCCCGCCTAGCCTTGGTAAACCTTTAGAGGCAGCTCAGGTTCTCTCGTCGAATGTTCTTTCGGTGGTTTCTCATCTAACAAAAGATGACGACGTGGAAAAATTAGGAAATGATGGCGGTCCACGGAGGCTGGCCGAACTAAATGCCAGGTGCTTAAAATTCTTGATGGATCTGCCGAACATGTTTTCCATGTGTGACATTTTAAGGGTGGAACAGAGTATAGCAACAGATTATTTCAAAATTGTAGATCCTTACTAACACTGGTAAAGTGGATTCAGCAAGATCCCTCTCTGCTCGCATCATTTCCACCCGAACTGAAGGACAATTCCTTGCATCTGATTATCGATGGACGCCTTACTCCAGGTTCCAACGGATGTCGATCGAGCTATTTTATGAAAAGCAAGTTCATTTCCTGGCTTAAGGATTGTTTCCTATGAGACAAAGATTATTCTTTAATTGATGTTTGTTTACTAGTGGTTGAAGAACTGCCTTCATTCAGTGGAGATGAATCTGATGTTGATGGACTGGTGGGCCGCTTGCTTTGGATTGGGACCAAGCAATGTCCATGGCTGGCCAAAGCCTGGTCAGAATTAGCAGCATGGTGTTATAAGGCCGGAAAGAAAGCTGTTGATAGAGCAGGGTAAAAAAGCTTTTATACTGTCTAGTTCCAGATTCCTTTGATTCTCGTAGCATCTATTATAATCATTTACTTTTCTCTCATCACTAGGGAGATGGGCATTCAAATTAATCCAGAGGAGAGGGACAAAATAATAGCATTGTTGCCAAAAGTAAGTTTTAAGAAAACAAAATGTGCTTACATTAACAAAAAATGCAAATTATCTTAGAAAATATGGTTGTTCATGATACATTTATTTGCCTTGGCACAGTGTAGAGCTCAGGTGTTTCCGCTGCAGATTAATTTATCATTAAAATATCTAAATAAAAAAACCAGTTATGATTGCACAAAATTTCCCTGACTTTGCCTGACCAAATTTCTCTTCCCTGACTTTACAGGTCAGTGTGAATCCTGTTTAAGCTAACATTTCTTAAAGCGTGCACCACTGACCGTAGTACTTATTTCAGCAAGCTCGCCACAAGTCATCACTTTACACCTTGCATGGATTAAAATTACAAAGTATTCAATATAATTTTAGGAATCCAGCGAACAAGATGTGATGGCCGTCTGCCAGATTCTTTCACAAATCCATTGCCTGACGGATGGGGAAAAACTTGACTCTTATCAAGTATGAATCCTATGTACCACTTTTTATTTGTTAGGCAGAGATCCATATCAGCTTTGTTGTAACTTTTTTTTAGACCGATGATGCAAGTGACAGTGCCAACATACGCCGACAGTCGTTGATGTCCTGTCCCGTTCTGAAGTCTGCCTCCAGTTGCTCTATCGAGTCCTTGCTTGCACTGTGGAGCGCGATTACGAACAGAGTTTACACCTATTACCGTGTCGCTTCAGAGGCATACTTCACATTTCTCAAATTGAATGGAGAAAATTATGTATGTGAATCAAACTGGATACTTTATTGAATCCGTTTTAGTGCAAAATAAAACGACACCTCCATTTGCTTATGTAGGAATCTAACAGCAGCCTCGATGCATTCCCCGGAGAAGATGGAAATATTACGGCCACCCTTCGTCTTCTGAGGCTCATGGTTAAACATGCCTCGGAACTGAGGGACGTTCTAGAGGTTGGGTTGGCTAACACGCCAACTGCTCCATGGAAAGGTACATCCCAAATTGACATTCCAATTTTTTTTATTAAACTTAAACTGTTAAATCTTTGTAATTTCAGGAATTATACCACAGCTGTTCGCTCGTCTCAACCACCCCGAAGCATATGTACGTCGAAGTATTTCCGACCTGTTGTGCCGGGTTACGGCAGCAGCTCCTCACTTGATCGTCTTCCCTGCCGTCGTTGGGTCCTCGGCAGTTCTCGGAGAGATTAAGGACAGTTCCGGTAAGCCATGGATACTATCGCTATTGTCAAATTTCTGCAAAAATATCCAAGTTTCTGAATTTCACCATGAAGCTGTTTTGCTGAAAATAATCTTTAAATGTCACAGGAATTTTGGGCGAATGTTTATCTCAACCTTCCGATGATGGCATAAATGACCGGGTGGACGATGTCTCTCAAGATGGGGAAGTTTCCCTGGCTATAGCTGAAGAAAACCAACAGAATGCGGCAGTTATGCAAAATTGTTTTGCGGCAATGGTGGAAACTTTAGCCAAACAGGTCAGTACAGACGTAAACCCTTTTGTAAAAAGATTAAAAACATACTTTTGGATAATGCAGTATCCCAAATAAATATTTCAACAGGATCCAAGAAGTATTGCTGAAGTGCAAAGATTTGTTCACGAATTGAGGCGCATTACACTTCTTTGGGACGAATTTTGGTTGGGAACGCTAAATCAGTACCATATGGATTTCAGCAGGTAGAACATTCTAAAATTATTTCTTGTGTGCTTTTTTTCATCCTAGGAGATATCATCTCTCTAAATTTCATAATTTGTTGTTTCGTAGACGCATTTCACAACTTGAGAAAGAAATTAATAAAGTGAAAACTAACCCCTCATTGCCGGCAAAAGAAAAGAGTGGGCTAATCGCAAAGAAACACGAGACTTTTTTAAAACCGGTGAGTTCAGAACATTAACAAATTATGCCATGATAGTTCACACGTAGGATTTCATTATAAAAATGTTTTAAATGAATTTCAGACATTGTTCGTATTAGAGCAGTTACAACAAGTCACATCGCAGGCACCAGAAACGCCTCACGAACAGTGGTTCCAAGAAACATTTGGTTCTCTTATCCAGGACGTTATCAAGAAACTGAAAAATCCAGCAACTCCTGATCAACCTCAAGCCAGCTGGCAACTGTACAAACAAGTAGGAAAATACCTTAAAATACCACATCGGATGCACATAATATAGCATTCTTTGATTATTGTTTTATTATTTTAGCTGCTTTACTCATTACAACAAAGAGTTCAAAAACGCAGCAGCTTGGTTCTCAACATGACTCAAATTAGCCCAGGTCTTGCAACCATGAAATCCACAGGAATAGCCATGCCTGGAGCACAAATCCTAACTGATCAGGCACAGACATTATATTAAAAGAAAACTTTTAAACACCCTAGAAAAATTATTTTCCTTTCAAGAGTATATATTTAAAAAATATTAGTCCTGACATTACACAACTAGGTTATCCATATTTATTTAAATAAAAATATTAAAATAAATTTGAATTGCGACTGATGCTGATTCATATGGTATTTCATTCAAGCAAAGATGACTACTCACGTGATTTTGTCCAAAATGTGGTGCATTACATGTGCAAATTACATTTGCTGGCCAGGATTTGCATGTGCATTGCAAATGTGGGCTATGACGTCATTCACATGACAATTGTATTTCGTCCATAAATTTTTTTTTGTTATTTAATTAATTATAAAGTAAATATGCATAACATAGTTGTTCAATTTTAGGAATACTAAATTGTTTTCATATATACATATGAAAAAAAAAAAATTCATTTTTCTAGGGTTTAATATACCTTTAATAAAAAACCTAAAATTAATTTATATTTACAATATCGTGTTTAGATTGTAACAATAGAAGCCATCGATCATACAGTTTCAATTCTTCCTACGAAAACAAAGCCCAAAAAGCTTGTATTTTACGGATCTGATGGCAAAAAGTAAGCTTATTTTATCATCATAAAATTTAAAAAAGGGACATTAGCAAACTTAAAAACTAAATTTGCTCCAAAATTTGTCTTTTTAGGTATTCATTTTTATTCAAGGGTTTGGAAGATTTGCATCTAGACGAACGTATCATGCAATTATTGTCTATTGTAAATAACATGTTTGTGCGCCATAGAAGGTGAACGCCATTATCTCAACTTCATGCTTCTCCCCTATGTTCCTGTTCCTAGAATTTCCATTTATCATGTTATTAAATATAATAGGAAGGGCCGGGCCATTTACCGTGCCAGACACTACACTGTAACCCCTCTTGGACCACGATCCGGGCTCATTCAATGGGTTGAAGGAGCTACTCCGCTGTTTGGTCTCTACAAACGCTGGCAGCAACGCGAGGCAATGGCACCCGTCGTACGATCTGCGGTGAATCTCAAAAATTTAGTGAATATTTAAAATTATAATAAGGCGGTTACTTATTAATATTTTTCATCGCAGACTGGAGTTGGGACAAAGAGTGGAAATCAGGGTACGGTGATGCGCCCGTCAGAGATTTATTATAACAAGTTGACTCCCATGTTAAAGGAAAAGGTAGACGTGTTTTCTCAATCCGAACATGTAGAAGTGACATATGTAAAATTGATAATCGCTTGTTTCGCACGATATAGGGCATCACCAATCTAGACAACCGCAAGGAATGGCCCCTGCCCATCTTACGCCAAGTACTATCAGAGCTGATGTTGGCCACTCCTCACGATCTTCTGGCCAAAGAGCTATGGTGCGCCAGTACGAGTGCTCTGGAATGGTGGAAAATAACGGAAATGTATGTCCAATCCACGGCGGTCATGTCTGTAATCGGCTACATTATCGGCTTAGGCGACCGGCACCTCGATAACGTGCTGGTTGATTTGGAAACTGGGGAGGTCAGTAGCCTATTTAATTGTCAAAGCCCTCACTTGTCCAAAATATAACTATTTTCTAAATTGTTAGCAAAAAAGGAAACTATCTGTCATAAAATTTCAAAAATTTATACTGAAAATTTCTGCAACTACAGACATTAATTTAAAGGGGAGTAGAACCCTTAATAACTTTTGATATATTATGTAAGAATGCATCAAAATAAAACACTTACCCATGAAAGCACAACCATGTTCTTCCGAGCAAAGATATTAAAGACCGTCATTATGCTCTATCTCGAATTGCTTAGAAGTGTGTCTAATGTGAAGGAATGAAATGGGAGAGCAATATTCTAAGACGACCATATTGCCACGTTATAATGGCGTGATCCGTCAGACTGTGCATTGGAAATGGACATGTTTCGATTTCACGTAATATAAAATAAAATATGAAGAACATGGTTGCTATTTTATAGGTAGGTGGTTTTTTTATGTGCTCTTTCTATTTGGAAATAACTTTTGTTGAGGATACCATCTTTAATGTCAATTTGGTGATAAGAAAATGTGGTTTTTGCATTAAAATAGTTTTCAGTTATGCAAACTTAAGTTCATGTAATTTGCTCTCAAACTTGTCATAACATCTCAACGAATCAACCCAAAAATGTCCTGAAATTTTCAGAATGTTTTATGTTATAGTATTCTTAAATTCAATGAAAAAGTATTCATTTTGGTGTGGGAGTTTTATGGTGTGGCTTGTCTTATTTTGATGCTACTGATCTTTATTGCCAGTTTTGTATATTGTAGGTTGTCCACATCGACTACAACGTCTGTTTTGAGAAGGGCAAAAACTTGCGTGTGCCAGAGAAAGTCCCGTTTAGGATGACGCCAAACATCAGAGCAGCATTGGGCTTTACCGAAGTTGAGGCACGTGGTTCCTAAGGACAAGTTTTCGAATCCGATTTGCTAATCTTTCATCCAATTCTAGAGCTTCAATCTCTATTTTTCAGGGTACTTTCCGGGTGTCATGTGAGCACGTGTTGAAGACACTTCGGCGCGGACGAGAAACCTTGCTCACTTTACTGGAGGCCTTTGTTTACGATCCACTGATCGACTGGACTCCTGGCAGCGAGGGCGGCTACACCGGAGCCGTGTATGGCGGTTGGCAGGGCACAAACTCGACGGTGAAGCCCAGAAAGCAGGATATGGAAAGATCCTTGGTCAACAATATGTTCTACATTCGCATGGCAGAAATGAAGGTCGAATGGCTTGCAAATCGGTAAAAAAAGAACTTTTTTTTTTGCCTGGGACCCCTTGTTGAGCTAAGCCAGTCAAAATTTTGGTGTGGTTGACTGGGTGGGTCAGTGCAGTTGTCGGAATTTTCGGGTATTGCCCAACATTTGTCTAGTAGCGCTAGATAGTAGTTCTGATCCTGAAAAATAAAATAGTCTGGATGTGGACATTATAAAAGTACCTTCAACTGGGATAAAGTAGACCTATTTTTAGCCCTGAATTTGGAAAATTGGGAAAAATCTGAGGTTTCTTTTACGTATACAAAGTGAATCTCCTCAATGTTTATTTATTTATTTGTTGTTATCGAGATTATTACTTTTTAAACAAAGAAAAAGAAATTGACATGTACAGCTGGACCTGATTAATATGAAGTTTTGAGGGCCATACAAAATCTTTGAATAATCCAGATATTCAAATTATATAGTTTCGTAAAGTTTAACCATACTTGTATAGCTACATCTTGAATCATATGAAATTGTCAATTTTATCATGTTTTTTTTTTTTTTTTTTGAAAAATCAAGATTGAGTGTCTTCAGAAGATATTTACACCAAAATATTTTTCTTGATTTTTGAATGGACAATTCTGGTATCTTGATAAAATGAATTGCTTAAAATACGAGGATTCCAAAGTTTTTCTTACCATGAGTAGGTCTATTATAGCTGTCATAAGCACTTTTAATGATTAATATCATGGGAAATCTAGTGGTGAGGAATAATAGGCAATTAGGTCTGCCACCCAAATTTGAAAATAAAATTATGAGGAAAGAATTTGCGAAACCATTGACTATATAGTCAGGAAAACCGAACTTTTGAATCGAACCCAGAAGCTCACGAATGCATAGGAATAACTAAGATGATGATTTACTACATGTTGTGCTATATTGTTATAGCGAGGAATTGTTGAACGCGTTGCCAAAATTGGAAGTACTTTTTCGGACATGGGCTCAAGCCCAACATCTTTTGCAAACATCCGAAGAAGAGCTACAAGAGCTACATCAACAGATGGCTTTCTTAAAAGAGGCCGAAGCGAATCCTCTGCATCCTTTGCACAGCTTGCATCAAAGGTTTAATAGATATTTTGAGAATAAAATGCTGTTATTCAATCGTATATATACATCAAAACATCATGACACAACAAATATTGCAGATGTGCCGATTACCTCATAGTCAAGGAACACGTTAAGGCAGCTAAAATTGCAGTCGAAGAGAAGCTAACTGACTGTAGTCAATGGCACAAGCTTCACGAGGTAATTTTTGGGTTATGTTGGTAAATCATATTGAGAGTATTGGTTATCACAAAAACATGAGTGTTTCCCCCTTTTTATTTGTCCTTCCGTAGAGTGCTTTAGAAGCAATTCACGGGCAAGACCTGGCCGTCTGGCGTGCCGAAGTTACTAAACACCAGACTGTGGGCGCTTTAACGTTGCCACCAGTGACAGAATTTCTTCAGGCAGCTGGCAAAGGACAGTTGCTACAACAAGTAAATATTTTGACATAATTAACTAATCCAATTAAGACGTTCTAGAAATATTTACTGATGTAATGTATTTTTGTAACAGTGTGAACAAGCTGAAAAGGATGTAGCGGGGCTTTTGGTTCAGCAGCAGGTCTTACTGAGCGAAACGTTGGACACGCTAGCCACTTATGCAACAATTATTAGTCAGGTATGGTTAATAATGACTGATTTTCTCATTTCGTGTATTATACTCAAATGTTTTCTAACAAGTCCTTTATGGAAAATTAGAGCATTTTCTCCCAAAATATTCTGGTATTACAGGAATTTCCCCCCCAAAATAGATATTATAGGAATTTCTTCCAGTAAAGTAGGAATATTATTGAAATGTGTTTAAAAATATCAGAATATTATAGGGAATTTCACCATATTATAAAAGTTTGTTAGGATAATTTCCGTCTAAATAATCAAAATCATTTCCGTTTAAATATAATTTGAAAAAGAGTATAGTTTACAATAAAGATGCCACCAACCAAATACATATATAGAAATAATAACAGGGATGAATGTAGCAATCTATTGAAAATAATGGGACTTCTATGTATTGTCCTTTTTGTAGCCAAATTATTACTTCCATTTAGAAATATTTGAATTTGAAATCGACTTTTTTTCAGTCTCCGAACAGCTACGTGGAAGAAAATCGATGTTACAGGTGGCAAAAGTGGCTGAGGGAGCTGTGCGACGACTTCACGGTCTCCAAATGTCATGACATCATTGGCAAATTCCATTCGTATTATGGCCCTGAGAGTATGGACCTCATGGTCGTACGGAATGTCGTTTCTGCAGAATACCAACTGCAGACAATGGTCGGGGAATTCAATGCCAAGCTGCATAAGGTGAGTTGTATCAATTGGATCCCTTCAGCAGTCATGGAAGCTTCTAACAATTTCTGTCTCGCCATTGATTTAGTTGCTGGAGCGACTTCACATTGAAAATTCAGACAACTCGATTCCCTCGAGAGGGACGTCAGATGACGGCAAAGCTTGCATTGCTAGTTTTGTGTCGGGTATGCTCTGAAGACAACTTTGAAACATAAATTTTACAAATTATTTGTTCTTTCATTACACAAACTAATGATTCAATTTTTTTCGTCTTAAATCAGAGCATGGAAGGAACGGGGCCTATAGTCTCATATGCGTCATAATCTCCGCATTGGGAAACCACAGCCGAAGGCTCGGAATTTTAGAGAGCGCAGCATTAGCAGATGGCAGCAGGCTAGCCGATTACACGTCGATAGATGGAGATTGGTTTTTAGATCAAATTTACGTTTTGAGTGCCAACATCGACGAACTCGTCTCCACTTTGTACATGTTCAAAGAGGTACATACTTCACTATTTAATCTATCCCGAGGTGAGGTGTGAATTCTCGGGAATGTGTGAATTCTTAGTGAGTGGATAAATCTTTAGTGGATTTTCTTGACTAGAATAAAATATCGCTAAGTTTTGTGATGCATTATGGCATTCAAATTACCAGGGATTTGCAATGGAGCTAACATTTTAAAAATATTACAATTGCAAAACAATGCTTGCATTTTATACAAACAGCTGGTAGCCCTTTGCTGAATCTGTTAATTTTTCTTATCTTACTATATGTTATTTTTAGATCATGAGTCCTGTTGCTCAAAATGCTTTGAAAACTGTGAACTCTTGTCATTTAGTCATAGCATCTCTTCAGGTAAGAAATATGTGCCCCAATATTCGTTTAATCTTTTTCAACCACCTTAATGGCACTCAAATGTTTACACGTGTTAACTTTCAGGAACTCCATTTAAACTTTCGCACAATTATATTGCCCGAAGCGATAAAATGCTTGCAACGAGACGAAGCTTCCGTCCAAGAGATAATCCATCAATTGAATTCGCTAATTGTCAGCATAGGAACTCCTCTACCAACACTAATCCAGCAGCTGGAGCTCCAAGTGCGTAATGTCGTCATGGAAATGGAGGTTCGTTAGTTTTTTAACTGTCACTTAGGCCACTTAGTCACTTTGTTTGAAACGCTGCAAGCGTTTTAAACGTAGTACCTGATTCTTGAGTTATGATATCGTTTGCAGCCTCCTGTTAGCAAGGCAAACCAGTTAGTCAAGGAATTAAAAACCAAATGCAAGTCTTTATTGGAGGGAGATTTGGAACCAGATGGTAAACTTTTTAAATATAGTACTATTTTCGAGATTCGTATGTGGGGTTGTTCACAAATGATGTCAGATTTTTTTACCAGTTCGAAACGCCCGCACCCATTTGTCTCAACT
>JAQFYV010000732.1:0-10297 GCA_034695065.1 Choneiulus palmatus | reverse complement strand
TAGTTATTTTATAAAAAAATAAAATAAATTTGAAATGAAACGGATGCTGACGTCATAGACCGGTTCATTTGAGCAAATAAAAATGTACTCACTACTCGAATGAAAGGGCTATGACGTCAACATCAGTTTCCTTTCAAATTTATTATGATTTTTTTATAAAGTAACTATGCATAACATAGTTGTGAAATTATAGTAATACTATTTGTTTTCACTTTACTATTGAAAGAAAGAAAAAATTGTCTAAGGTGGTCTTCCCCTTATTTGCAATAACTTGGACATGTAACTGCACTAGATATATTTTTGATATGTTCTTTCCTTAGATTAACTTTTTTAGGGTATTGTTCCCCTTTAAATGATCACTATATCGAGGGACATGGCTGAGGGGTGTGAGCAAAGGGGAAAATTCTCTGACTTTCAAATAAGTGAGTTGTGTTATTCAATAAAATCGTGATTTAGGTTAGTTAAGATCGGTGATAACTTGCCAAATTATCTAACACAATTCAGTCACAAATGCATAGATTTCAGATATGAATTCAAGCCTATACAATTCAGTCACAAAAATGCACTTTTGAACAGAGCCAAAGATTGATCGACATTTTAGATAAATGGCTGTCTTGTTTATGAATTATTTCTTTTGATTGAAAGCTTTTATTCAAATCGCCATTGTGTATAAATAATACACAATCGTATAGGAATGAGGTTTGTAGAAATTAGGAGAGAAATCGGTCGAGAAAAATCACTGATTTTTGTTTAGTTTTTGTACTTGTTGTTGCTTACGATGTCCCATGACACATTTCAAGTTTTTGAATTGAAGAAAATGTATACGAACAGATTTTGATAAATACTTTCGGCCATTGTTTCCTTTGCACCCCACTTGTTGACGCTTTTTTTTGTCTCTAGAAATTTTGGGTTAATTTAAAGCGTAAATACACCATGTTGGGAAATATAGCATGGGGTCTTCCGCATATACAAACTTCATTTTAAAAAAAACATTTAGATGAGGCAAAAGACAATGCTTTAATTTTATTTGAACCAATTCCTAGGCTTAAAATATCCCCTGGTGGCTGCCTCTTAGGTCAACAAGATGAACTACTTGCATTTTATTTCTACTGAAATTTTCTCATCTATATGGGATCTTTATGTATACCCATTTAAGATTTTTTTATTTATTTTTTTTTTCTTGGGTTGGGGTGGGCCCATTATATAACATTGGTTCCCTATAGTGTTTGATACTTGTATGCAAATTACATAAAACGCCCATCCCAGGGATTCATATTATGTAATTTAGACCGTTATGTTTTCTCATATAAGGAAATAAGGATGCTATGTGGAACTAACTGTATAATTGTGTGCTGATAATTCTGAATATAAAACAAGATTATTTATACTTGGGTCAGGCTGGTTCGTTCTCATCCTGGATCAAATATGAATTTCAAATCTATGTATTTCGGAATTTGATTTTTTAAATTAGTTTACAAATGTTGTTTTTATTTTGTTGATTTGCATTTTTTCCCAAAACATGTGAAGAATTTATGGCACTGCATTCTTTAAGGAATTTCAAGATAAAATAATATCTAACGGTATATAAATAAGTATAATAATTCTTGAGTGAAATTTTTGATATTTAACTATATATAGTTAGAATTTTTATGATATAGGCATGTACAGGAGACCCATGCATGAAACATAATATAATGGTATATTTATGAAAACCTTTATATTTCTCGATTTTTTTTGTTTTTTTTTTGGAAGTCAATTAATAAGATACAAATTACTATAAAATTAATATATGTGGTATGATTAGGTAATTATAATTAAACTTGTGAAAAGTTATAAGAGACGAGAATTCATTCGTGGAAAGTCAATGAAATTATATTTAGTTTTATATATAATGGGTAGAAAATTTGTATATATATATATATATACCTTCTTAATAATTCATGCAAATAATATGATGGCTATAAGGTCAAGCTGTTATGACAAAGCAGTAATTAAGAGCTCTATTCTTCCTGACTTATATTTATCAATTTGACAATATATACTTGGATAGTTGAATGTGCTGGTGATTTTCAAATTTTTTTAATAATTTTTTAGACAAAAGTTTTTTTAAGACAACGACCAACTTATTTTTCGTTTCTCGATGTCAAAAAACCTCTTCATATATATATAATGATATACATTGATATAAAATATATATATATTGTGATACAACACAAGAATTAATAATTGTTTTAGCATTAATTGGTTTCTATGTATATGGTGTATGGTTTTTTGGAGTGTATCTAATGAACAGTAATCATTTATGCTCCAAAAAACGTCAATACGAGGATACAGCAACTCAAAGCATTACAAGCTAATCTAATGAATTTCAAATATACTTTTATTAACAATTAGACATATATATAGACATTTAATTGGACATGGTTTTTGCTTGTATAAGAATGTAGGAAATAATTTTGTAAACATATATATATATATATATATATAGTGTGCTATATATTATATGCTGTGCCATGCTTCGAGTGCAGATGTATGTATATAGTCATAGCAGATTTCCAGGAAAGTGAAAAACCGGTAACCTAATAAATTTTAATTGCTCTAATTGTTGTAATTTCATTAAAATTTAGTACTAGTGTAAATTTTTATGTTCAAATATAATGTAAAGCAATATGATATGATGTAGAACTGTATTTATACGGTTTGTTTCAGTCAAACAATGTTGCACGAGGAAATGGTTTAGAAAAATTAATTACAGAAAATCTCACTCAAAAATGTAGTTAAATTATTTTTTATAACAAACCCAGCCATAATATTGTCATTATAGCATGTATCACTTCATACTTTGAAGCAGAGAATGTGGGTGTGTTTGCAAACAGCAGCATATTTGTAGAAATGTATTATACTGGTAATTCTACGAAGGGAGTTTTTTTGCAAAAGTCGTGTAAAAATGATAACTTACTTTTTATAAGCTACAAAATAAGGAAAAGTTAGTAAATTTTACTTTGTACTTATGGTGCTGTAGGGTGCTGTAAGAATTAACAACACCCTGAACGTAATGACGAAATATATCTTAAAATTTTTATTCAAACTGTGTTATACCAATGAGAAATTAAATTAAAGGGGAAAACCACCATAGAAAAAATATTTTTCTTTCAAGAGTACACCTTAAGGAAATTCTTAAAATTTCACAATATACGTTATGCTTATTGTTATTTAATAACAAATTAAAGAAAATGGCTGAAATTCCATTGACATGTTAATGACGTCGTCGACCTACATTTTATTGCACGTGCACATTAAAGAACATCGAGTTTAATTTGCACGTGCAATGCATCACAATTTGGAACTAAAATCACGTGATTACATTCTTCTTTGCTTGAATGAACGGGTCGATGACATCAACAACAATTCTAATTCTCTTGAATTTTCTCTATAGCTAACTGTTAATTGTCAGCGAATTGAAATTATAAGGAATTATATATTTCAAAGGAATTGCAGGAAGAGTCAGGAAATAGATTCTTAAATGAATTTAATTTCAATCAAGCAGCACATCTTGATTCATAGAAATTTGTCAACATTTTCTATAACATATGTAAGCTAAAAAATTCTATAAAGACGCTGATTAAAGGAGAAGTCCATAAAAGGTTTTCTTCTCTTAAAGAGCAGTTTACACTTAAAAAAATTACTGTTCATAAATATACCCATGCACTAAGGTATCCGTATTTAGGCTATTTTACAAAAAAAATCAAATAAATTTGAAATGAGAAAATGTCCATGCGACGTCATCAGCATGGCAATGGTATTTTGGCCATTAATTATTTTCTTTCTTTAATTTCTTATTAAACAACTAAGCATGACATAGTTGTGAAATTTTGGGAATATTATTGGGAATAGGGGTGTGTGGTCTTCCCCTTTAATTTATATGTAAAATTTACTATTTTCTGAGTTATGGTGTCACTCACTATACATAAATATGAATGTGTAATAAAAATAATAGAAAAGTTTCCATTGAACATATATATATATATATATATATATATATATACGGAAGCTACATTTATAATTTAGTTACTTACATATAGGGTCATGGGTTAAACAGAATATTGACAACTAACACGCCCATTTGATTGTACTTCAATAGCCTAAATTCCTAGACAATTTAAAATTATTAGGCCTAGCTATTGTTATTGAAGAAAATAAAACAGCAATACTTATATAAAGTATTTGCATAAAAAATAATTTTGGTATAGCAGCCTATATATCGATAAATTCTGCAAAAATTGGGCCATTGTTATTTATAGATTAAATATCGAATTTTGAAAATAATATTAAATAGGTATGGTATATGCCAAAATAAAATTTATGACTTTTTGCCTTTCTTATACAGATTTTATTTTCCCAAATAACTCCCCCTGAAGAATTCATGCGGGTCCACAAAAATTTGTTGTTCCGAATCAGTGAATCAGTCAGTGGCATAAACTTGCATTTCATATTATCAAAATTAAACCTAATTTAGCGCATAAGAATGGATGTGAGAAACATTCGTCACCTTACAAATACTATAACTTTATATTGAAATAAAAAAAAATATTAAGAAAATTGTGTGAAATACATTTCAAAGCTTTCGAGTCAGAAACATTGATCTTATACACATGCATAAGTAAAAAAAACAAATCAGAATTTCGGTAAATTAGATTTTGTTTTGAATTGTATTTAAATGGGAATTAATGCCAGGTTTTTTTCAAAGTTTAAAGTTGTCTTTTGTGCAAATTTTCTGACCTAGATGATTTCTAAATAGCTAAATCGGCGAGCAAAAAAAAACTAATAATGTAAAACATACGGTGGGTTTTATATTTAATTTGTTTAAAAAAAACTTAAAATGTGAATGAAAATTTAATGCGTATATAAATTGTCATCTTGCATTCAGCTTTATAATTACTTTTAATATAGTTTTGAAGTTTTAAATTGCAATTTTTAATCTGTAAAATTATGTTAAAGGACGACTACTTTGATAATTTAATTAATGTGCTTTTATTTAACATAAATTCTTTAAAAAAATATATGTATGTAGGTCTGATCTACTAAATATTTATCGAAAACTCTTGTTATTAAGAAATAATTGATCTTAAAGCGGAAATAAAACATGGAAATATACATTTTTACTGTTATTCCATTTTTAAAGTTATTCAATTTTTAATAAAATATTTAAATAGGCTATCAAAAAGTTAAAAAATAAATATATGCATTGGTTATCAGATTTTACTCTTTTTTAGTTATTTAGTTTTTTAGTTGAAAAAATTAATTTTACTAAGATTTCACTATACTTGTATTATGACCTGTTAATGACGTCATGCAGTTGAACTCGATTTTTACACGTGTGCATTTTTTTCTTTGCACTCTTCCATGGGTAGGCTTACACTGCCAATATTTTTTGATGACGTCAGCAACAAACTTTCAAAAACGAGAATTCATGAAACGGAATTCATAAGATAAATACTCGTATAACATTGCTATGAAAATTTTAGTAAATATTTTTTTTTATTAGTAAGTTTTGCATTAAAGAATAGGCCTAAGTACTTTTATCTAAGGTTATGTTACCCTTTCACAATCATGTACCATTTTCAAGTATAAGAATAGTGTGTCAAATTTTATCATTGTTAATGCGTCCACTGAATTTAGGATATTGATATTACATGGGGAGAAATTTCGTTTGGGAAAAAAATTAAAATTAATTCGTAGAACCACCATTATGTAATTTCAGATTAATTTTAAAGGTGTAGGCTTACTTATATATGTAAAAACTTTTAAAATAACCGTGGAAATTACAATCATTGTATAAGTTTTCTCTTTTTTTTCTGCTTAGGAATTTATCAAAATAATTACCTGCTTCATTTCACTTTCATAATAAAACTCATTTGTGCAATTCAAAATCTATACAATTATAGTAATTAAATAATTCACACAATTAATCTTCCTCAAACTAGTGCACCTATAAATGATCTGAAATTATGGGAACCAAAATTTCCAAAAAAATTATATGGTTAAATTATACTTTTGGCCTCCTTCGATGTAAATTCATATAGATTTTTTATGCATATACATTTCAGGCCACTTTGAATTAATGTTGAAAATATCAAAATGTAAACGCAATTTAAACTAGTAAAACTCAAGATTTAGGTATTTATTTGTATTTACTTTTTATAAATTGTTCGACTGTATAATTATACATAACTCTAAGTATATATACATGGAGGGCAACGAACCAGAAATTTATAGCTTTTCTTTAGTATTTTTAAATATTAAAAAGATTAATATGTATAAATGCAAACGAAGCTATCCATTATAAATTAATTGGTTTTGTATTAAGATTCATATTTATTTGTCCATTTACATTTCACTTTACAAAAATATGCAATATCTAAATATATATGGATACATAGATTATACTGGCATATTCTTAATGATTCTTAAAGGGAAAGGCCACCCTATATAGAAAAAAGTATTTTTCTTTCAAGAGTATTCATTAACAAAATACTATTCCTAATATTTCACAACTATATATGTTATGCATAGGTATTTTATAAAAAATAAATTAAATTGGAAATGAGACTGTGCTGACGTCATTGACCTTTCATTCGGGCAAAGAAGAATGTATATACTCACTTGATTTTGTTCCCAAAATGTGGTGCTTTGCACTTGATGTTCTATAATTTCCACGTGCATTGACAAATGTAGGTCTGTGGCATCATTAACATGTTAATGGTATTTCGGCCATTATTTATTTTAATTTAAAGGATAAGACCACCCCATAGGCAAAATTTTTATTTCAATAGTAACGTAAAAAAATAGTATTCCTAAAATTTCACAACTGTATGTTATGTATATTTATAGTTATTTTGTAAAAAAATTAAAATAAATTTGAAATGAAACTGATGCTGACGTCATAGCCTTTTCATTATATCACTGAGCACGTTGTTCTTTGCTCAAATTTTTTTTTTGAACCGGTCAAATGAACCGGTCTATGACGCCAACATCAGTTTCACTTCAAATTTATTTTTAATTTTTTTTTATAAAATAACTACATGTACGAGTATATATGTGAAATTTTAGGAATGCTTTTTTTCAATTTACTATATTAAAAGAAAAAAAATTGTCTATAGGGTGGTCTTCCCCTTTAATTTACTATTAACTAACATACGGCCGTATTCACCGACCTTAATTATCTTTAAACTAAGGTTAGATAATTATTTTCAATGGCCTAACCACTACCCATTATACTATATTTAATGCATACTGTATATTTTATTTTTAGTAATTCCTGATAATGTAAATGAAAGTACAAGGCTCGTATACATTGCTCTATTTTCAATTATCACGATTTTCAATAATTGTTAATATGTATAGGCCTATATTTTCCACTTTACTTTGGATTTTTAAAAATTATTTTAAAATTCCTATAAATGTCAAGAAAATTATTCTATTTTCCATTTTCCATAATATTCATTTGTCTCATTTACTCTCTATATTTTCAAAAGGTTGTAAATGAAACTTTAGAAGAGCAACTGACAGAAAACCAACATAAATAAAGCCAAATTCATCGATTTACTATTTTAAATATATTGAAAGCAGCCTCAAATATTTTAATGAATTGAATTTTAATTAAAAGTTAACAAGGACAGCTGTTAACCACTTATCATGCAAATCAATGCCTTTTCAACTGGTTAATTAAATGAAAATATATAGTTCAGTGGATTAGTCCAGCTATATGAGGGAAATTTGCTTTGCTCAAATTTGTGCATCTACGTAATTTAAAAAAAAATCTATTTTGGTCACCGTATATCGATAACAAGTGTTTTATTCAGGGTTTTTAATTATTTGTTGAGGGTGCATGGGCTGAATATTTGAATGGATGGACAAGTTAATAGAAATAAAAAATTTTAGTTGAAAATAAAAAACAAAAAACTCGAAGGTGAATAAATATCAGTATGATGCTGCTTGATAAAAAATCTATAGTTTCAGAAGACGAATTTCTGCAGCAAAATTGAGAATAAAGGGAAAGAACACACTGGATCAAAAGTATTTTTCTTTCAAGAGTATACATTAAAAAAATGCTATTCCTAAAATTTCAAAATTATGTTATGCGCATTTATTTAATAATACAATATTAAAATAAATTTTAAATGAGAATGTTGCTGACGTCATTTGCCATTTCAGTCATTCAAGTAAAGATGACTACTTACGTGATTTTCTTCCAAAATCTGGTGCATTGCACTTGCAAATTACTTGTGGTGTTCATTATATATATATATATATATATTACATGTTAAATTATAAATTGTGAAATTTTGGGAATAGTATTTCCTTAATGTTTATATACTCTTTTGAAAGAAAAAATACTTCTTCTAGGGTGGTCTTCCCCTTTAGTATTCTGCTATAGTTTCTTGCAGTTCTTAGTTGTTTTTTTTTAACTTAAGGTTACGAACTCCTATAACTTGCAGAAAATTTACATTAAGGGTCTGCTTCGAAACTAATATCTAGATCAGGTTTCTGCAAAATTTATCAGCATAAATTCGTCATTCTATTCGGAAATGCAGTTTCTTCGAAAACATGTTTGTATTCATTTTTACAAAGGTGTCAATGTTAACATATATGCATTTATATAAAAATTTCGACAGAAACACTTAAACAACTCTCATTATATATTTATGATGTGAGTTTAGATTCGGTTAGTATACAAACAGAATCAAAATGATTTTTTTTTCTATAAGTCGCTACTTCATAATTATATTTTTAGATAGTTTCTACGAAAATGGGTGTATTCATTTATTCATATATTCATTTTTATTAATTTGAATCTCTCCACCATTATAGATTCCTCCTTGATAAAGTTTTTTTTCTTCAAATCAGCTGCTGATCCCATTTTTCTTTGCAATTTTCGCAAAAAAAAAAAAATAATAATAATGATATAATAATAAGAGAATAAATAATATAGTGTACTAACCTTGTGCCCATACTATAATTGGTAACAGTAGCACTAGCGAATAAACAAACATCCTTCTAGTCCCCGAATGTGGCAACATCACAGACAACAACATTAATTACTGAATATTAATACTTTTTCTTCTCATCCAAATTCCCAAAAATTTTACAAATTGGAATAATTTCTAGGATTCAATCATATCGCGGTAATTGTAGATCACAGCACATCACCGGCGTATGTAAATCCGCCTTTTAAGCTTGTCCACTCTGATAGCAATATATAATTACTAAATTACTTGGGATGTCAGCTGGTATAATCAACAATTACTAATTAAGTAATTATTAACTTGTTGTTGTTTACACTGTTAATGCTTGCTTACATCCATGAAGGTATATACAGTTGAAGTTTTATCAAATTCAAATCTTCCTGTGCGAAGGTAGCGCCGCCTACCAAGATGGCGGACGGGAATTCTAGTTTTTGTTTCGGCCAAGGCACACTTTTCTTAAACCACCTGTAAAGGTGAGCTGACGAGTTAAATATGATCCGAAACAGGCGGCGAACAGACATGAAATAAAATAGGGAAATGAAAAATGGGAGTTAACCTTTTTTTTACCATTAGTTTCTTAACAGTTGGAGCGCTGCGAGACCTGTTTTTGTTTGTCCGCCATTCCTTCCATATGGAGCATGACATTTTGTAAGCCACAACAAATATATATCCTCCTATAAAAAATATATATATTGTGTATCTAAAGCGGTGTCAGGGGATGGGCTGGTATTTTTTACCTCTAGTTTTCAAAAATAAGCGTGTTTCGTAAATTAATTTCTCATTAAACTTGTCCGAAAAGACAGCGGGGTTGCATTTGTGAACGGCCATCTTTGGAGGGAAATTAATTAGTTTGGGAATTAATGAGGATGTGTACAGTAATGTACTTAACGTGTTTGAACGGTGGAAAGCGGTTGTACCCCGGGATACCCGAGGGTTAAGTGCAGGGTTGTACTGGGAAGACGTATTGCTCCTTTTTAATTAAGTTGTGATTAATTAAGATTACACCTTCCTATTTTTTATGGGTATAGTTGCTATTATGAATAGCGTACAGTGTTATAATAACATATGCATTTTAAAGGGTAAGGTAACTCTATAGAGAACTAAAGTAGGCTTTAAAGAAAACTTGCATGAATTAAAAAGAATTCATTTTCACAGTTTTTACAGCTATATAACGGCACCTTCCTAAATTCAACAAAAAATTTAAGCACACAGCATATGTTGGCCACGCCCACCGAAGCAGATTGCAGCGGAATTTAGGAACGATTTTGAGC
>JAQFYV010000731.1:0-10297 GCA_034695065.1 Choneiulus palmatus | reverse complement strand
GCTCTGGATCTGCCCCTGAGATGCATACTAAATTAAGTTGTTTTGCATGTGAATATGTATATAGACATTCATTATGCATCTTATTCAAAATATTCATCTTAAATAAAGTCCTCCAATAACTCATACATCTTATACCATCTGTATTTAAGATGCAAAGCTGGCAATTAGGTGCATGTTTTCAATGAAATTAAGATGTTTTTGTTTAGAATGTCTGATGACTAGCACATGAGAATTTGATAACGTGAGATAGTCTATAGAACATTGACTTACTGTGTGTTTTATGGAGCAGAAAAATCCACACTTGCAGAAATAAGATGGCAACCTCCATAGAGTTATTTGCCTGAAGTTATAGTCATACCGTTACGTTAACTAGAATTTCTCGTGAATGTAAAATTACTGAAAACAATTTTATTTTTGTGGGATAACCAATGAACAAGAGTCAATCGGGATATAAGTACAGTACATGGCACAAGCAAGTGTTTAAATATGAACCTATTCTGCAAATTGTTGGCTTTTGGCATACTCCCATGTTGTGCACGGTCTGCCTTAACTTACTGCAATCATTAATGGCTTCATGACTTTAAATTAGTTTTTAGTCCTACACATGCTAAATGAAAACAAACTATAAAATATAAACTAAAAAAAGAAAATTTAGAAAACGTTTAACCTATATATAAAAAAATAATCAAAATAAAATAAAAATTTCTATAGAAAGTAGGAAATATTATCATCATAAAAGTAAAAAATATTTAACTTTTTTTTAACTTGGCACCTTAAAACAAATTGTATGCCTACTACTAAACACAAATGTTTTTTAATTTAACACAAAAAAGAAAAGAAACTTAAAACCTCAAACACATTATTAATAATTAAAAATAATAGGAACGAAGGGAATATATGAATTATTCACTCTGCTCTTTCTCTTTTATAAATGTTTTCATTTGTCTGGTGCTGACATGAAAATATTTCTAACTTTTCACGTTTTTTTATCATTTAAATCTTTTAAATACACTGAAAAAATTTTAAGCATTTGAAGTTCATTCTTTGAACTTGAAAATGATAGGATAATAAAGACTATATACTTATGTAAATGATCTTTTTTCCACTAAGCTGAATTCTATTATACTGAAAATCACACCCCCAGAAACTGATTACAATATGGAAGGTTGTTTTCTAATAAAATCCAACCAAATTCTCTAAATTCGTCATACAAAACGTATATCTCATTTAATTGGTTGCAATAGCAAATCAAATAAATACTTCAGATCTCTATGACAAGATTTCCAAGTTCAAAATGTTTGTTATTCAGGGAAAATGTTAATGGACAGATCGTGACAAAATCTAGCACATACAGAAATGTTTAAAAGTGTAGATTCAACGTGTCTCTGGTTTGGCCATCATTAGTGATGTACACAAAAGAAGTAACCTAGGAAACGGTGGAAAAACGCAGCAAACTTAACCCTTGAGTACATGTACATGATAATAATGCCCAAATCGACCTTTGGGACGACTACATGCTTGTACATACCATAACTAGTACATGGAAATTGCATTATACAATCAATTCAAACCTATTAATATTAGTATAGTTAGAGCACTTTCCATTTGGTGTCGTGATTTTGAAATATAGCACAGGGCACAACCAATGGACTTAATATAGGTATTAATACTTGCATGTAAATGAGAAACAAAGGCTATTGAATTAATAAAAATTAATGATTTGTATTCGAGAATAGAATTCGAAAATTTTTGTAAATTTAACTATAGTTCATTGCAACATTTTAAGGTGATGCTGCTCTGATAAGGGGAATGGTAGCCTAAAATATGTTCTTTTAAACAAAATAGCATATTAAAAAAGTATATGGCGAAGTTTTGTCAGCTTTGCTATCTCTAGTTTTTTTTTATAAATAAAAACCATACTTTTGGAAAGCATCTGGAAACATCATGAAAGAAAGACTGATGTGTGATTGGAGTAAAGGGATACGTAATGAGAGCATTGAGTTGTACAGGGTGTATGCCTCAACCTTTTTAAAAAAAAACTTATAATACGAGCGTAGAAAAAAAAAATTAAAAAAAATATAAAGAAAACTTAAATATATGTCTTTAATTTATATGTCCAATTGTTTGAAAATAGAATTTTGAGAGTATACCATTCCATTTTAAAACAATAGTATTTAAGAGTTTAAAAGAAGTTAAGAAACAAGACAGGTTCTGTATAAAATAGGGAAAAGTTTTATCCACTGGAAATAGAATTTACATAAACGCGAAACTAAAAAAAGTTGAATACTATGCCTCATGCAAATGTACTGACATAATTACGTTTATAAGCTTATTTATAGCAAAACTGGTTAGTATAATTTATGTATCGACATAAAATAAGCCACGCAATAGGATTATTGTGTGAGCAAAACTGAAAAATGAAATGAACCAAAGCACATAAGGGTCAGAGTAACCGAGTTAAGTGGTTCTGAAAGTTCAAACAATAAGAGAATTTATGACAGGGGTGCCTTAATATATGCCATAAAATGCAGTTTAAACTTTCGAGTTGTTATATTCCAGACTTTTCCTCTGGAAAGCTATTTGGAAAAGTATGACGCACGCCAGAGAATAAATCATGCTTCAAAATTCGTGCAATATACATCGAAGAGAACTATATTGTTACTTCCATACACCATTATGTATATGGAAAAAAATCCGAACAAAATATGAAAAGAAAACTATATAAATGAATTTTAGTTTAATATGTGCGGGTTCCTATAGCTTTGCACTTTCAATATAGAGAACATTTCACACACCGTGCCAACAATTTATTTTTCCCAATTTCCTTTCTTTCTTATAAATTAGCTTGCTATCATTAGAAGACATGCAACAAAAAAATTGAAACCTATAGATCAATATATAGCTATACGTTGATAGATTATCAATTAAATGAGTTGTACGTTTACTTCTGATTTTCAAAATTAATCTAAACGAGAAGTAATTCATATTCAAGCTAAGGATATTTTCTGCAGATTCGAAAATAATGTCACGTGTTAAACGACAAGTCTCTCCATATCGAAAGTTATTTTTGGAAACGAGAAAACTTATTAGGGATGTTGAAATTAAAATTTTTATCTGACTTTTCATTAAATAGCTGTAAATTCTATAACACAGCAAACTGCTTTTACTTGAACAGCGCCATATTGTCTGCACATTTCCATTAGTCGAATAAGATGTCAAAGTCAACAGACCAAACGTGCTTGCATTAGTTGAATGGGAGTTCAAAGTCAACAAACCAAAACATGGCGCTGTACATGAAAGAGCAATTTGCTGTCTTGGAGAAATTCCAGCTATTTAATGGTAACTCAAATTAAAATTTTAAATTTTTAAATTTTGCTCCTTTTTTTTAAATAACATTCAATGTGGGGAAACCTTTCCTTTAAATTGTTTAATTGCTAAATTAAGAAAGTGTTTATAAAAAGTGACGTATAAGTTAAATCACTTTGGCCCGAGTGCTAACTTCACATTTCAGTCAAATGTGTATAGAAACATATTGCTAGCGTAAATAAAATTATATTTACGTAAATTTTGTCATTCATTCACTGAATCAGTATTTACTCAGAAGCTGTTTTTTCTGTTTATATTTCCGTTGTGATGAAATCCTCCCTCTCATACTTTTGTAAACAATTTGTTTCTCTTATTTTCTACTATATCAAGATTGTGATTCTCATAAAGAATAAACTACACAAATAATGCAATACATGACCAAACCAAGACGTGGCAACGCATATGTTTCTACAAAACAAACATGTTCTCAAAATTTCTTTCAAGATGGTAAATGCTTCCCTGAATTAAATGGCTTGAATTGAACAACATCCATTAGTTGGATGAACTCGTCTTATCTTTAATTTGCTTGAGCAAGCTTTGGACATTCAGGCGCCTCAAGCTCATATTTAAAAATCTAGAATAAATGAAACTGAATTTGATGAGTTGCCGAATGAAAATGAATGAGTTCTGAAAATAAGTATGGAGACATGTACATGCTTAGCAATATAATAATTGCTTAACTGCAAAAAAGCAGTAAATTTTATGAACCAAATGGATAAAATTATTATTGTTTCTCAGAAACAAGAAAACTGAATGAATTGCATCCGCCTCACAAAACAGCATTCGTCTTTTTCACTCAACGAATTAAAAGCAGAGATTTTCCAAGTAACAAATAGGTTATATGTTATATATGCATCCTATTCTTGTTGGGATGCTCGTTAAGACAATGTTGTTGCTGCTTTGCTAAACTAAAAAAATAAATAATTTTCTTAGTATAGCATCTCGTCTGCTAGCATATCAAGCTCATAAAATGTTATTTCATCTTATGTAAATGTAAATTTTAGTCAAAATAAGCCATTAAATGCAATGTATGTTTAAGATGTACAGCTTAGCAGGATTAACTAGAATATGATTCATGTTTTATATATTAAATTATTCAAATTGTTTTTTTTCCCAGGATACTATTTTATTTTATTCGTGTAACGAATCTGTTTATATTTTATAACATATAATTGCAGGCAGTTTTTATTTGTCTAACGCCAATGAGAAGCATTGTAAGCGCATTCTAAAGGATTTTTTCAATGTAAAATGGGTATACGTATTATAGTGGTATACGCATTTGAAACGTTTTCATCTCACCAAAAGTGGCTTTCATCATGCCGGCATACAAAATACACTTTATTTATTTATTTATTATTATTATTATTATTTTTTTTTTTTTTGATAAATTAACTACGCATAACATAATTGTGGAATATTATTATTAGCCTGCTTATAATGTATGCTCATAAAAAAATTTCCCCGGGTGGTCTGCCCCTTTATTCCACTAATTATAAAATAAATTTGAACTGAGACTGCTGCTGACGTCATATAGCCTTTCATTGGGGCAAAAATGATTATAATCATTAGATTTTCTTCGAAAATGTATAGTGTTCGAACTTGTAGTGCCTATTGCACGTTCAAATTGCATTTCATGTTCTGGATTTACACTTGCGATGAAAAGTGTGACTATGCGACGTCATTAACATGTCAATTGAATATCGGCCAAAAATTTTTTTTCTTTAATTTATTATTAAATAACTAGCAAAACATAGTTGGGAAAATTAAAAAAAAAATTAGTTAAAATTGGACCAGAGAATACTACTTTCTTAATGCATAGTCTTGAAAGAAAACTCATTTTTTAGGATAGTCTTCCAATTTAACAGGGGTATAGTTTACTTTCTATATGATGGAGCATATCAAAAATAGCCTATAACCAAATTTGACAACTATGTTTAGCCTAGCTTATTTAAAAAAATCAGAAAGTAACTTGAAGACGTGATATAAAGCACCCTTTACACCTCCAGTGACAGGAAATTGACATATTATCCTGACAAAGACCTATTCCTTCAATGGTGGTGGTGGAAATCAATCTGAATGGCCCAAAGCAACTAAGGCTATATGGGGCCAATAAGTAGTCATCGACGCTCAACGGCATAGTCTGTGCACAGCCCTTATAGTAAGAGTGGGAAGGGAAGAAGTAAGCAGAGGAAGGAGTATGGGGTCAGCCGATTTGTGTTGGAACTATCCAGCATTTGCTTGGAAACACTGTTGGAAAACTGCCAAAACCAACAACAGAATAGCCGATCTGGGAATTGAACCCAGGTCTCCCGAGTGCCAGGCGAGTGTGCTAACCACTATGAAAACCTAGCTCGGTCTCATCCTTCAATGACCTTATTGGCTAAAATTAAGGTTTTCTTCTGGACAACACAAAGTTTCTATGGCTCTATACTGTATGTGTAACTGGTGTTTTAATCCACATTTTTATGTTTATTTCTGATTTTTTTAAAAAATTAAATTTGACTGAACATAGTACCAAAATGTGAATATGGACTATATGTTTGATATGCTATACCATTTAAAAATAACTTTCTATAAGGATTGCATTCCCTTTAAAAATTGCATACATTATAATTTAACTTAAGCATTAAAAAAGAAAATATTTACAAGTCAATGCAATTTTACAGCAAAATTTTTCATTTCATTATCAAAAACAATGATTCTATAATATCAATAAAATTTAAATATAAAACGCCTGTGCTTAAGACAGAGTAAACAATAACTTACAGTTGTTTGGAAAGTTACTTGCCAAAACTATGTGTGTTATTCTTACTATATTTGTATTCTAATAACTTTTAGATGGATATATATATATATATAAAACTTCATGAAAGCTAAACTTTCTTCAATGAAATAATTTCGGGCTTTGGCTAATTAGAAATAAGACCACATTTAAATAAGTTTCCATTTTCTAAATTCAGCACAAATACGAAACACTTTGCTTTGAAGCTGCCCATAAAGTATCAATACACATATGCATAAACATATTTAGATGAATATTCTAAACTGTTGATTAATGCAAATATGGAGTATAAATTAAAAAAAATGAAAAGTTTTCATACAAATTCAAATTGATCCTTTGATTCCTTAATATCACAAGACACGTACAAAAGCTTGCATCAAAAATAGCTTTATACTTTTATATTTATGGGAAGAAAATATCTACCAATTACGTAGATTACATTTTCCATACAATCTCGTTTTTTATGTAATTGACTTGCATTGAGTAATGTGAATTTATTTTAAAGGTGCACATTTTATCTATATATACAGAACGGTCGAGTAGAAAAACATATATATAAACGGTTGACTATATATATTGAGCATTTCACCACTCTAAACATTTTTTACAGCTAAAACTTACAATTTTGTGATTTTCTTTAAGCCGATTTGTACACAATAATAAGAAGATTAATTCGCATAAAGCCTTCATGGGTTTTATATTCATTGAAAAAGTACATTTTATGATTCCTAGTACAAAACGACTAAACACAGGTATTGATAAATTATAAAGACATAGCCAAATGCCTAACAAGAAATATTATGTATAGTCTTAAACGAGATTATATATAAATTTAATTACAAACTAAGCTTATATATAGGCCCTACACTTTCAGAACAAAAATTGTCAATTAGTAGATATGACACCCTTGGGTTCATTTCTATGTGATATGTGGAATTTTTGGATACATATGTTTTATAACATTATAATAGGCAAAATTTAGGAAAATCATAGGCAAAGAATTGCTGATTAAAGATACAGGGTATATCATATAAATTTATCCAAAAATTCCGCATTTTACTTTATACCAGATAAAGAAATAAAAGGCTATATCATTTACAACTTTTGTTCTGAAAGAGTGTACCTTTTTCTAAGTAGGCTACAATTTTATATTAATTAAATGATTTATAAATTTAAATATATAAGGAATGACAATGTCATGCACTTTAAAAACATATAATTAACTAAACTTATTATAGTTTCTTGCTTGAGCCAAATTATCCAATTTTCTTTAATAATTTAATATATGGATTTAACTTACCAACATACTTTATCCAAAATGCACATGAACAGAAGTAGACGGTTACACAATAACATTCAAAGTTAAAAATTAGCTTACCTGAAAAGAAAAAAATTCAATTAAGAAAACAACTCTTTGCCACTAGTTTGGGAAGGATGTATTTCAAAATTATTAACTTTATTACAATTAGTTTTTAAAAGAAATTTGACTAATTGAAATCAGACGATCACACTAATATCCTTGCAACAATGTTATTACCATCCTACAAAATTTATAGAGCAATTAAATTAGGATTGCATACTTCATTATGTCTCTATATGTATGTATCGAATACCATGTGTCAACTCAAAATAGCTACTTTACTGAAGATAGGACCTAGGAATTCAGTTTGGCAATGGATTTCATGAAAATACTTAATGAGGGTTTACATGAACATGTCACATTACATATCATTTAAATATTCAATCCATTTATATGCAGAGACAGCAGTAAATTGGATTTGTTACTTTCTTTGATGGACATTTGTCTTTGTTTTGCAGGAACAGCTAAGTACTATCATTGTGGTGCTGCCTTGTGAAAATTGTGTATAGCAAAAGGGTGGGCTAATAGCCCATGTCTCCTTTTAAAATCATATATGTGATGTGCAAGTACTATACATTCTAAGAACATTAGGTGGCAATTTGTAGCACTGATGGCATTTTTGGATCTTTTCTGTTATGAAGTGAAATGTCTGTTTTAATTTAGATAATGTCAGCAACCTTTTACCTTTAAAGAAGAAGACCACCATGGAAAGAAGTACTTTTCTTTCAAAATTATTCATTTAGAAAATAATATTCCTAAAATATTACAAATATGTTATGCATAGTTATTTTATAAAAAAATTAAAATAAATTTGAAATGAGACTGATGCTGCGGTCGTAACCGTCGTTGATACCTTCAATAAAGCAAAATTGATACCACTATTGTGATTTAGTTCCAAAATGTGGAGCATTGCACGTGCCAATTACATCTGGTGTGTCGGATTTGCAAGCGCATTGACAAATGTGGTTGCAACGACATCATTAACATGTTTATTATATTTCGGCCATTATTTATTTTTTTCTTTAATTTATTATTAAATAACTAAGCATAACATAGTATTGAAATTTTGGGAATAGTATTTTCTTAGGGTATACTCATGAAAGAAAAATACTTTTTTCTATGGTGGTCTTCACCTTTAAATTTGAATTTAAAGGGATGTGCATCAGTACATTATTACAATATTGTTTCCGAATTTTAGATATTGACGAGTGTCGCCTGGGACAGTCAATGTGTCATGCAAGCCAGCTATGTGAAAATACACCGGGCAGTTATCGTTGTATTTGCCCTAGAGGATTTCAGTCGTTAGGCTCGGGGCAACCTTGTCAAGGCAAGTGTGAAAATATGCCATATTTCAGTAGTTATTTATTAGGACCTACTCAGGGAAAATATCTCTGTGGTTGCACTGCCGAATTTCTGCCGTTTTTCTGATGTAAATAGTGTATTTAAAGGGTAACGGTACCGTAAAAAAGTTGTTTCTAAACGATGGAACATGTCAAAAATAGTACATAACCAAATTATGAAAACTGTGTAGTCTAGGTTTTTTTAAATAAAAAGGAAAAAAAAACATGAAAGTGATTTATGATAGCCCCTGTAATCTGTATTGTGACACTTCTTGGCCAATGGCAAGCCATGAAGGATTTTGGCATCAATTAACGTCACAATACGGATTACAAGGGCTATCATAAATTGCTTACCCAGTTTTTTTTATTATTTACTAGGCTGAACATAGTTGCAAAAATTTGAATATGCACTATTTTTGGCATGTTCCTTCATTTTGAAATAACTTATTTGTAGAGTAACATTCCCATAAAAACCATGGAACATGCCAAAAATAGTGCATATCCAAATTTTGGCAACTATGTTTAGTCTAGTTTTTTTTTAATAATAAAAAAAACTGGTAAAGCAGTTTATGATAGCACTTGTAATCCGGATTGTGACGTCAATTGATGCCAAAATATGCTTTAAGACAAAATTTAAAAAATAAAATGCATACTATAAAAGCTTAACAAACCTGCAGGTTTAACAGCATGTTAAAAACTGTTAAACCTGTAGCACAACTGATGTTTTATGCAAATATTTGGACTTAAATCTGCAGTTTTCTACAGTTATTTTATACAATTAAAACAGTGCTTTTTCCACAATTTTTCCTGAAATTTGAAGTCAATTCAATTGGAATTTTAGAAAGTATAAAACTGCAGAAATTTTGCAGTTGAAAAGCAGTAACTTTTTCACTGAAATACCTTTCAAATTAAAAAAAATATATTACATAAGATATACCGTATTAAAGATATATTAATGGGTGCACAATTTCTTTGTGAAACTTTTCCTAGATGTTGACGAATGTCAAAATGGTATAAACCCTTGTACGTATCAGTGTCGTAATACACGTGGCGATTACGAATGCATTTGCCCACCGGGTCAGAAACGGCTTTCGGATCGCAAGTCCTGTGCTGGTTAGGGTTTTAAGTTACCTACATTAGATAGCACAACATAAAACTGAATATCAATTACTCAAGTCTTGTAGTATACTCATGTTTTCATTGCAAACCACCTTCATAATTTAAGCTAGCCTTAAGGGTAGGGTGGAGCAATGTTAATGGCCATAGAGAAATTAAAACAGGATTAATTTTGTAACCAATGGTCCAACATTAATAAAAAAAATAGTATATGGAAGAGCTATGAATAATCTAGGAAATTGTTTTGGCACTTTCTAAAAAAAATTCGTTTAAAATTAAATAAAAAATAAAGAAAATGTCCATTTTTTGAAGTTTTCCACCTCTTCCCAGTAA
>JAQFYV010000730.1:0-10298 GCA_034695065.1 Choneiulus palmatus | reverse complement strand
CAAAAATTAGTTTGACACTGTTAGCCTTAGTATCATAGGCAGGTTGGTGAACTCCATAGCACCACATAATCCTACTAGGTGCAGGGTGAATAAGACTTTGATTATTTTCTAAAAGTTTCTAAACAAAGTACGTTTTTCCACTTTGTGAAGCACCACACACCAAGGCAGTAAAATGATGGTATAAGCTATTACTATCAAATACAAACTCCATGCTTCTTTCTCACCTCGTACATTAGAAATGCTATTTATTATATTGTGCCAAAGCTATTATAGTCAAGAAACACCATGATTAGTGGTACTAACATTTATTTATTTAAACTAATTCCATTTAGGGCTAGTACAGTTTCGTTTCATCATCATGTTTAGGGCAAGTACAATTTTGTTAGATCACGCTTGGATTCAAAAAGATCAACACAGGCAATAATTTCTGCAGGGCATTTTAAATCCTCTCTCTCCTGAACACATTCACACATGTATTTCACTTAATCCAGAGTGGGTGGAGGCTCCATCATCACAAAAGCCATGTCGTCCACTTTTGAAAAGGCTCGGCGTCACCATACGGTATGCATGGGCCAGAACAGCAGCAGCAATCTCCTCGGGAAAATCATGATCCTTGCAATAATCATGATGTCTAAGTGAAGGCTTGTCATTTTTTTCAATTATAGCACATCAGTTATTGCTGCACCTTGCATGTCCATCATGGTAGTGGCTAATGTAACATCAAATAGGCGCTCCAAATGGGTACATTGAATGTTGGCTTTGTCCACTTTTCCTGGTGTAGTTTTCAAGTTCAGGCAAGCTTTCTTTTTGTAGATTGCATGTCACATTTTTAAGTGATGGTGTCACATTTGGTGTGGCAACAGTGTCTATTTGTAGAGAAAGCAGGGTTAAAAATCTGGAGTGATATGTGCTCCCATTTGCTGGATCCCTTCATCCACAGATGGTATAAGCTCTTTTAAGATATTCCACTGCTCCAAAGTCAGGTTAATGCCCTTCTTAGTAAAGTGCAATTGTTGGGTTGACTTGTTGATCATATAGTCACGAATCTTCACATACATTTTATTCTGATAGATTCCAACCGAAACATAACGCTCACCTTGGATATGGTGCATTACAGGGTCCAATGCACCTGACACAGGAGTCGTTACAACATTGTCCACTGCAGGTTGTGCTTGGGAGACAGGCCACATGTTTCCACATACATCTTCTCCTTTTGGTTCCACATTTGGATAGATTTTGACCACTTTTGGAGGCATTTGCTGCTGAAACTTGGATGGAGGATATTCAAATCCAGCACTAGTCGCATCCCTTTTTTCTCCTCGTTGATATCCGGTGGCTTGAGTAGATGGCATCATATAATTTGCTTCCATTTTTGACAAGTTTAAAATAAGAAGTGAACAGCACTGGCAAACTAGAGTATTCTCTGATGATCCGGCAAACTATGCTGACAAACTCTGGCACTCACTTTATATACCACTGACAATTGCACCATGGACACGTGCTGAAAGCTCATTGGCTGAGTGCTTTTGTTAATAACAAAGGACATCAATCTTGATTGGTCAAACAAGTTTCATATGGTGGTTTCTCAACAAGTTTTATGGGGTGGTGCTGTCCTCCTATTGGCCCATGTATTCTTCATTGTTCATGTGGTGATGTGTTCATTTCTTATTGGCTAAAATTTTGGAAAAACCCAGCATGCATTGTTGTGCAGGCATATATAAACCCACACTCCATTTTCCTCAACCTTCTCTGCTGTTTGTTGTTCCTGCTACTGCCTGGCTACTTCCTTGCTGTATGTACACCATGCATTTTAACGATATTGCTGATCCTGTAAGTGATTCCGACTCTGACGATTCCGAACTTGCTATGGCATTACAAAACATGTCCATATGTGATTCCTGTGCACCTGGAGAAATGAATGTTTCCGACGATGATGCAACTGTTTCCTACAACACGTCTACTCCTGTACCGGCAAGTCGACACGTGCGCTTCAATGTAACAGACTCGGAGGACTCGGATATCTGCTTTGAAAGTGATGATCAAGCTGATAATGCTGCCATTGCTCAACAATCCAAACTCTATGAATTATTATACAATGCCACTATAAGATTTGCATCCAGACGCAACTTCAAACTTCCTGACCTCTTTATGCTGATGATGAAAGTGTCATGGACAATGGACATTTCAATGTTCACTTTACCACATATCCGAACCTCACTGTGCCCTTTTGAAGTTTTAATGGAGTGCCTACTTAAAGCAACTAACATCGATTGGTGCATCCAAGCTTTATGTTTAAAGTGGAATGACCAAAAATGGCTGCAACATCTTAAACGTCTCCATACCATCTTCCTTAGAGATACTATGTATGGACCAAACGACTCATTTGAGATCACTTCCAAGAAAATCTGGGTGCCTGAAGATATCCTCGATGAACCTGAACCGTCATTTCCGCTAAAAACCGATGCCGATATTGGATGGGTGGATGTGCGGCTATTTGACATTACTTGTGAGCTCGCTATGGAAACTATCTCTACAATGACTTTGTGTCCCACCTGCCTTTCACAAATTGATGGTGAGATTTTCACATTTCAATCCCTAATTGACCACCAATGTATCTGTTTAAAAGTTTGGAAGAAAAATGTTAATCCGTTATTTGTACTGGAGAAGTGCATTCCCCTGTCTGCAAATCTTTTATGTTGTATAAGTCTTTTACGCCATCTCTGGTTTAGTCACCAATGGCTGGAGAAAGTGTATTTTCAAGCTGTACTGAAATTAAAAATGCCACATTTATTCTACCAGAAATAAACAATATTCATTTTGCAAATATTCTTATGTGTAACTTTTATATTTAGTAGTAGATTTATATTTAAACTTTATTGGACAAACATTGACAGCGCTCAGATATACCAAAAATTAACTACAAAGAACTACCATCGTGAGTCAATTTCCCGACAAAATCAACATAAACGTCACCTTTCCTATATACAATTTCAACTTTGTGACCCTAGCGCCACTTTCCACTTTAAAAATTCAAATTTTCCGTCATTTTTAAATTTCCTGCCAATACCGATACCAGCGCCACCATCCCCAACCTAAAATTCAAATTTTCCCGCCATTTTTTAAATTTCCCGCCAAAAACGACACCAACGCCACCATCCCCAACATAAAATTCAAATTTCCCGCCATTTTTTCAAATTTCCCGCCAAAAGCGACACTAGCGCCACCACCACCCCTGGTGGCGGAATTTGGAACTAGGCGCCAGACAGGTGCCCTATACTACTGATGTTGAAGGTCGTGCATACTTTTACAGTATTATAAAATAGTAATATTAATGTTAGACCTGTTCTGCAAATCTCTCCTGCTGTTTCGAGTGTGAATTATATTAGGCCTAAATCCATACTCATTGGAAAGTAGCAGACGTCAGGGTTGGATGGAGTTGAGTCACTGTGATGTAACACCCTCCCTTTCCTTCTATATATGATAGATATATTTATTAATTATATTCATGGGATCGAGAGTGGCAAGCAATGACATTTGTTTCACTTTTGAATATTTTGGGTGTGCAGCCTATAATTCTTCAATTTGGTGTATCTGACTAAAATGCAGAATTGCAATATACTTCTTTGGAAGCATATAGAAACTTACTGTATATATATATATATATATATGTATACCTGGATTGACTTTGAAGTAACTCGTGCCATATATTAACCCTCAAAGCACCTCTGGATTAAGTTATCCCTGTATGTAAATATGAAATGACGTCATTTAGGGTGACTCTGGGGTAACACTTTTCAACCCTGCAAAATAGGAAGGTTGAAATTCGACCCAATTCAATAATTCATACTTGTCGTCTGCTACCCCCTTGAATTGGCATAGCAGACTGCATGCACAATCCACAAAACAACAAACCACGCAAAAAACAAACCACGCATGTTGTATATTTTACCTGTCATGAATCTATATAGAATGATCCTGCTAACCTGATGATGTCATCAACTCCTATTCATGCGTGAAGGAGTTAATTTTAGGGGTATGTTTATATATGCAACCTTTATCATGTATATTGATAATGCTTCTTAGATTTTGCAATACTGCATTTTAGTCAGATGCACCTAATATATATATATATATACCTGTTTTCTGATATAAAATTTTAAAAATATGCTAATAATTCTATTCAATTGAAAAAAGGGCTAAATCAATAGTAACATGTGCTACGAAGGGAGGGGTGCATATATAAATTCATCAATTTGATACATGTTCTTTCGATCTTGCCATTCATAGGAGTGGGATTTTTTTCCCTTCAAATATGCTAGAAATGTTTTCAGGGTATATCATGATTGGAAAAGCCACAGTATGACAAAGAAAAAGTTTCTGTATAGTTAGGGGAATCAAAAAATGTATATAAAACGGCAAAATTTTGTCATAAATTATTCTCCAGTAAAAACCTTGACCAAAACTGGAAATAATTACATATATTTCGAATTTTTGTCAAGGCTTTTTTTCAAATGAAATATAAAATTATATACAGTCAAAAGGTTTTGGGACTATATATATATATATATATATATAGTTATAACCTTTGGGTGCATATATAAATTCATCAAGTTGATGTATGCGCTAAATTGACGGCTTTATACATATGCATATATGCACCCTTAAACAATTTAGAAGACGACTATACCTGACTTCCAGGTAGGCAACCAGGAACACATGCACATGAATATAACTGCGAGTAAAGTTGATTTAGTGCAAGAAATTTCAGCTTGGTTTTATTTGCAGATTGCACATTCTTGACTGTTTTTCTATATATAGTTTTCTTCATGGACGCTAGGTGGTCGATTTTGGTATTGGTTAACCTTAGACGTTTTGAAAGGCCAATGCCCAAAGGTTATGAATTGGCTAAATTTTATCCAAACTAAATTATGCTTACATTATTTTTAAAATTCTGTGAATTTTTGTAGCCCTATAATTGTTTTATTTTTTGCTTCCTGTTTTGACTGTGTTTGCCCACCCCAATGCAATTGCTTCGAGGCAGGTAAAATGATCTCCGTTCATAGGTTCATCACGCTGTAATCTAGTTTGTTAATATTTATTATTCGGGAAGTTAATGCAAATACTTTTCATAATAGACGAACGTTGAAAAAAGTAGGCTGGCAAAAGCAGTTATAGAACTAATTTCGGCGCCAGGGACTATTTTCAGTGTTTAGATATATATTATACAGTCACCTTATAGTGTCGGTCGGCTGTTGTGCATTTTGTACTTTTGGATTTCCAATTTTATGTGAATTTTACGACGGCCAGCTCGAAATATAATTTTGGATTTTCATTGACCTTGGTTCAGTCATGGTTAGTAAAGCTTAATAATAATTATTACTTAATATTAAAGGGAAAGCACTGATGCATTTGCTAGTATATCTGTCGGTTGACGAGCAGTGTGCGACTGAAATAGCTCCGCAAAATGTCGGTAGGTTTTTAAATCAGAATTTCTTATAAGATTTTTTTAAATTTAATATCCTCCTAATTTTATGTGATTTCGATTGTTTTTTAAACACCGGATAGTTGTTTTTAATATTTGGAATATGAGGAATTTTTTGCGTTTACACTGGACTAAATCTATTAGACATATGGGAAAAAATGATATAGATACAGACGATTTATACAAGTCAGAAAATTAAGTTTTGTTTTACCAAGATATTTAATTACACAAATGAGTGTATATGTATATATATAAGTCTCATTTTATAAAGTGCATGGATATGTATCATATCACACCCTGGAAAATGAATAAGACTTTGGATTAAAGATTGGAATGTCCATTTCTTTCAATGAATATGTATGGATACTTAGTCTTATTCATTTTCCAGGGTGGGAATTATGTTAACATATAGGCCTATGTATATATAATATGCAACTGCCTGTAGGCCTATAATATGGGCCATAGCTATATATGCTTCAGCATATGCAAATGTTTTCATTGTATAATTTAGTCTTTTTATTTTCAAAAGTTGTGGAGCTTGTGGTTTTGTAATGCGACTCCTGGTTCTGAAACAGTTGAGGCAAACTATGTTAGTTAGAAACAAGTTTGAATTTCCAATTTAATGTAATTTCCGGTTAAAAATTAAAATTATTGTAATCGGAATAATTATTTTAATTACATACAGTATATGCGATACGTTGTACGAAAGGTATAGATGTGCTTTAGTGCGGCCTTGTTGATTGGGGACAATTACATATTGTTTACTAAATGAAACTATTGTGTAATAATAGGATGGGGATAATTAATAGGTCGTTGATCGTATACAGTATTTCACTGTAAATTAAATGCATCAATTGGGATGCATTTGAGCATTTAATTTTGCAAATTAAACATCCTGTGTATAAATGGCCGCATTTGGCCGTGTATGCAGTTGTAGAATATTAAATATGAAAACATAATTTGCAGGTAGATTTAACCTGCTTATCATTTGGTAACCTACTTTGTTGCCTATAAATCAAATAATTGTATGAGACGGTTCTTTAATTATCTTACAGTTTATAATTTTGCTGTTATTTATTTTTTAGTATTAGGTGCAATAAATTACTATATTTCACTCAGGGATTTTTACCACGCTTTTTTCCCAAATAATGCAGTCATTGTCAATGAGAGCCATGTTCATGGTAATAATTAGGGATCGTCCATAAATTACATTGGCACTGGGAGGGGGGATGAGAAATAGGTGACAGAAAGATTCTAAAACACTATATCAAGACACTATACTAGTTAAACTTAAATTACGTTTTTAAGTAATTGTCGAACTAAAAACTTATGTTTTAACTTGATAATAAAGTAGTTTTTAGCCATGAAGATGAGTTATATATATTAACGTTATATTTTAGGCAATATTGTGTCATGTTTTCAAATTGTAGCATAATTAGAACATATATGTTTAAGGGGAAGGGGAAGTAAAATGATCATGCATGCGGAATTTATGGGCATCCCCTTAAACTCATTATATTTTCGAATTTTTCACCGAAATTCCTTAGGGGTTTCTAAATGTGGGCCTACATGTTGGATAAAATTAGTCATACTTTCGGGATTCCTACTTTTTGCCCATTTGATTGATGCACTGTCGTTTATAACAACTTTGATCATTTTAGTAAATGCAAAACAGTCATTTTCAAAAATATTTATTGGGATGAAACTCGATTGGAATTGGTCCCCTGGAGTTTTGGAAAGGGTCATTGGCAAATGTTGTCCTGACCATCTGCCAGCTTCTTTCTAGTTATCGTTTCGAAATCAACAGGGGAAGAACCACCCTAGATAAAAAAAAAATTTCTTTTAATAGTCAAGTGAAAAATATCGTATTCCTAAAATTTCACAACTATGTTATGCATAGTTATTGTCTGAAAAATTCATATAAATTTAAATTGAAACTGATACTGACATCATAGCCCTTTCATTCGCACACTGCATGAGTACCGGTACATTGTTTTTTGCTCAGGTTAACCGGTTTATGACGTCAGCGTCACTTTCATTTCAAATTTACTTAATTTTTTTTTATAAAAATAAGCTGTGAAATTTTAGGAATACTATTTTTTTCCCTTTACTATTGAAAGAAAAAAATGTCTAGGGTGGTCTTCCCCTTTAATAATAAGATATGAAGGAAAAGTCCACTTATGCTAAGTTATTTTTTTTCCAAACAAAGGGATGATAAAGTTATAAAGAATACTGCAGTTAAAATTTTGATCAAATATAAGAGCCTTTAATTTTCAATTTCCTGGAACACACATGTTATGGTGAATGATGTGCAGATGTGAACCATTTTTCATTTTCACCACCGCCCTTTTTGGCTTCAATTTATCTCTGTGCAATAGTTATGTGAAAAAAAAGTGAAACAAAAAAGGATGCATGGCGATTGTTTGCCATGCACCACTGGTAGGTAATATGGCTCTATTCATTTCAGGGCATGTTCCAGCAATTCAAGATCTTGTAGTAATTATAATTGTATTATGGTAATTATGGTTTTGCCTTGGCAAAACATTATTTAAAGGGGTAGACCACCATAGAAAATGTTTTTCTTTTAAAAGTATACATTAAAAAATACTATTCCCGAAATTTCACAACTATGTTTACATAGTTAACTAAGAATAAATTAAAAGAAAAAATAATTATTGACTGAAATACAATTGACATGTTAATGACGTTGAATAGCCATATTTTTCAATGCACGCGCAAATCCAGAACATCAATTGTAATTTGCACGTGCAGTGTGCACCATATTTTGGAGCAGAATTGCGTGAGTAATTATGTTTGATTGAATGAACTCTAAATGATGTCAGCAACAGTCTCATTAAAAAGTAATTTTAGTTTTGTATAAAATAACTATAAACATAACATAGTTGGTAAATTTTGGGCACAGTATTTTCTTTAAAGTATACAACTTGAAAGAATGATACTTTTTTGGGTGCAGGGTGATCTTTCTCTTTAAGAAAATAAATTATAAGCCTATGTATTCAAATCACGTTTCTATTATAAAACCATAAACCTACTTTTATAAACATTTTCTGTAATTGGTGTGGTACCCTATAAGTGTGCAGTTTGTTTGGTTGAGTGACTTCCTGCCTGCACCTCCTAAATTGGAAGGAAAGGGAAGTTTTAGACTTTTATCCTCCTACTAAATTAGGTCGTTGGAAAAATACCTGTACGTACACCTGTGTTACATGCTGACCTAAATTGGTTTGTAAACAGTACCTATGTTAAGTTGAAGCTGTAAGTGCTTTAAGCTTGTAGATTGAATAAGTTTTAATTTTAGTTTTATATGCAGAAACAACCTGCATGGATGCCTTTACATTGATACCAGAAAAAATACAGATTTTATAAGGGCGGGCTAAAGTAATGATAATCCCCAATAGAAGTTAAATAAATACTAAAATTTATTGAATTTTGATAGCTATAGAACTTAGAATTAAGATTAGTTATTTCGTATTAAAAAATAGGATGACGGTAACCGGTATATGTCTTAACTGATTAAAGTCTACCTTTTAGCATCTTTTATATAGTTTTATACATTTCGGTTTAAGAAATGCCTGCATTAATCGTACTTACAATTTTGATTGACAGTGGAAAGAGGATACAATTTAATTTTTTGTGCGTTTTTTGCTTTTATTTTATTTATTGCAGTAATTTTTAAAAAAAGGTTTTCATGTTTTAGTCATTAAAATTCTATAAATTTTGGTATTTCTTACATGTTTTCCTATTTGGTTTAGAAAGAGACGTTTTAATTAAATCTTTATGATCGATTAACTTTACTTTAGCATGCTTTAAAAGGTCACGTGATCATATTAACCCTTGGTTAAAACTTGTTGATGCACCTCGTAGGCCTATAAGAGTGCATATATAAACTCATCCATTTGGGGCATTTGATTAAAATGCAAAATTGCAACATTTGTCTTTTAACATAACGATGATGACTTCAAAGATTTTGCAATTCTGCATTTTAGTCAAATGCACCAAGTGGATAAAGTTATTTTACTGTACATGTATATGCACCCTAAGACACGATCAATGAAATAATGGGCAAGAATTCTTAACTTTTTCAATAGCTGCCAATTGTTCATTGATTATAATTGAAATGGAATTTGAAAATATCAGTGTTTGGAGGGTAGAATCATAATTTTGTAACTAAAGTATTGGCATCAATTTCATCAAGGTAAGAGATGAGCTTGCCTTCATATTTGTCGATTTAACTCAGTGAAATTTACCAATACTTTCTTTGGAATTGCTGCCAAATTTCAGTGTTCGCAAATAGATTGCCTTTTTATAGGGTCTTTCTCCGAAAACTATAAGAAATATGCACATTTCAATTCCCCCTGACACACAATCGATACAACAAAAGGTGTGTTGAACTTGCTTTTGTATACCGAGTTTGTATATGTGCAGACCAATACCTTTCCTTTCAAAATGGATACGTCCAAATATTCCCATTGGTGTATTTTTAGAGCTGCAAGGTTTTACTAATCCATGGTCTGTGGCCTTTCTTGAAGCTGATTGGCCCATTTTGAAACGCAATCAAACGTTGGCTACCCCGTTTCTTCTTGCAGGGTTTTCGAGCCCAGACTAGGAAACCCTATTTCCATTTGGAAATTTGGTTCCGTCTCTCTTTAGTCTATGCGGCTACTGCGAACCAGTAGTGTGCATTGTAAACGCGGGTTAAACATTTTTGAGACACTCCACACCCACGTTTGTGTACTTATCGAATGCCCCTCTTTTTCCATTTTCTAAATAGAGCTCACACCACACGGACGTGGTTTTA
>JAQFYV010000729.1:0-10311 GCA_034695065.1 Choneiulus palmatus | reverse complement strand
ATTGGCTATTTGAATTGTTTCAGTTACAAGATCACCTTTTGAATTTAACAAGGATACCAGTTTATTAGGGCTTTTTCGATCCAGTTTATTAGGGCCTTTTCATCAATAGAGTTGATATAGGCCTAACCTGCTTTTTGATAGCCTATATCCATGGGCAATCCATGCATGGAGTAACACAAAATATCCCCACGATATTTAAGGTTTATCCACGAGTGTTAATTATATTGATATTCAACGTTATAATTGCGTGTATTATATAAATGTGTATATTAACGTGTGTATGAAAGAAAATGTGCCTCTTTTAAATATTTTTTTTAAATTCACTTATTTGAAAATACAGTAAATAGACCTTTGACAATTTTGGAGCTTTTCGAAAGTGCATGACCGAACGTTCTGCACGTTAAATGATGAATATATATTCAAATCTGTACATGCATATATGGTTCGACGAATCGGACAACAAAATTCACGGTTATACATTATTATGTAATCTGCACATGTGTGAATTTGTAAAGTACATTTTTTTTTAAGGAGAGTCGATCCTGTGCACAGTAAAAAGGCCGGGTGGCGTTGTGATATAGCACTATTGAGGAAATGTAATTATAACGATTCAATGAGTTCTTTTTCCAAATTGTGTCGCTTGTCACTATATGCTTTGATCGCTGGAAAGTTGGATTTAGCCACACCGAATTTTACACCAATTTTCGTTTTCTGTATGCCTTTTATGCATAGTGTAAGCTTTATGCTACTTTATTGTAGGTGGCAACACCATATACATCTTGCAGGCATCTCGAATTTAGCTGCACAGATGTGATAGTTTTTCAAATTATTGACATTGTTGTGTTAAAAGTATCATAAGGCCAAACAAGAGAAATTCGTTATTTCTAAACGATATAGAGCATATCAAAAATAGTACAATCATAATTTTGACAAATATGTTCTGTCAAGTTTTTTTTAAATAAGTATGAAACATAAAACGTCTTATGAAACACCATGTACGTTCAGCAGGCGTACAGGGTGTTCATAAGACGTTTCATGTTTCATACTTATTTAAAAAAAATTGACAGAATATAGTTGCCAAAACTTGGATTTGTTCTATTTTTGATGTGTTCTATCTGTCAGAAATAAATTTTTTAGGGTAGATCTACCATTTCCCTTTAATGCTCCTTCACTTGATGATTGAACATGCATGCTTGGCCTTTCTTCTCTGCATGTATTTTTTGGCCAATAGGCAAAATTTGGTAGACCTTTATGCTATGGTTAGACGGACTATATAGCCAATATATATATGCAGATTATATGGCATTAAAATCAAGTTTCAACATTGAAAGCAAAGAAGAAAGGTTGTCATATATAGAAATACGAATGTAGCGGTGACGTGTATCATGCATGGCACTGAAATTCGGGCAGTTTCAATGTATAGATGGTGCCACATGTAAAGCATATGTTAAGAATGTATGCAATTATTTTCACGGAACATGGAGTTAGCACCCATTTATCATTGCATGTAGTTGTGGCCCCCTGCGATTAATTATACAGATGCCCACAGGTTCTACCCCAATGTTTGCCAACATTAAAAATTTACATATTATATTAGCACTTCCGTTCAACTTTCGGTTTCCTGCGGTTGAGCAACTATGAAATTGCTATGTAAGCTTGAATGTATGTATAAATACATGCGAACTCAGTTTTATTGTATTTTTTCAAGTCGTTATATTAATCTATTATAATATTTATATTTATGCGGAATAGTATATTGTTCTATTCAGTTATGATTATTATTAATAAAACAAAAAAGACAATATTAATTAACTCATGCATGCTAACTATAGTTTGTTTTGCAATTATAGTATCAATGTTATAAACATATACTGTCTGGAAAGTACAGTTTATAAAGTGTTATACGTGTTTATAACACATTTTTGGGAAAATGTATGCACTTTTTTACTGAGATGTTATAATAAAGAAACTTTCAGAGTTAGTGGGAGAAATTGGTCTTATGACTAACTATATAGTGGTTAGGATGTAGATTTATAAAAGCTTGGGTATAATCTGTTTATATAACCTATAAGAAATAATACATCATTCAAATAACACTTTAATTAAAATCTAGACTGTTAAATTACATTGATCTTACGATTTTCATGTGGATATAGTGATTATATAGGAAAAATCAACTTTAAGAACTTAAAATATATGTGAAGATTACTTGCCATTGACACAATTTTTGAAAACTTGATTTATATGTATAGGTTTCATGTTTGATTGTTTTTGACATCATGAATAATGAATAATAACTAGTAATTGATAAAAAATCTGCAAATTGTGAAAACTAGGAATACATGCTATCATAAATAGTTTTTCACGTATGTTTTATTTTAAGAATGGTGTATTTTAACTTATGGAACCAGCCAAGATAAATGGGATAGTACTATATCAAAATATATGTTAATAACATTACAACCCACCACTGTATACACCATTAAAACAGGAGGTGCCACCATCACAAAAATGATCATAAAATGATCCTAGATGCAATGGCCTCCTCTATGCTATGCAAAACACAGTGGCGCCATCTATCACCACAATGCGGGACTATACCATTTTTGTAATGGTGTATACACCCTGCAATTGAGTATGGTCAAGCATATTGTGGGTCTCATATTTGTTTTGACAAATATGGGACGCCATCTGTAGACATGCAAAGCTAATGCATGAAACGTCATAGACAAGTATGTCAGTCGGAATTTTTTTTTCGTAGAGCCTTCATGCACCCTGTTGACAGATACTTTCAAGGAATTTTCCCTACAAAATGGCGCCAAAAGTGCTTTCAGTATGCAAATACATAGCAGCGAAAATAAGCAATTGTGCGCCATTTTGTAGCGATTTTACGTATATTCTTGATTTTTTGCTGAAGCGTCACTGTAATGTAAAAAAGGCGGATTGCTTAGATAAAGAACAAATCGAAATTGTACTGTAATCGATGAATACTTTCAGTGCTTATAGGAAAGTGCCAGCAATTTGTAAATTTGCTGAAATGGTCGGTTATGCTTTTTAGCGGGATTATTTCATGCAAAAATAACTCAAAGAATGCGCATAAGTAAATTATCCTGGCATTTTCTTCCCCCCTCATTTCGAAAGCGATATCTCGCCTTTCATATTTTTCCCAAAAGGTTAAACTCTGCTGGCACGTTTGGTGGCGCTGCAGTTCATCATTTTGACATTTTATGGGTGAATTGCAATGGCTGCCATAATTGTGTTACATGAATTATGGGGCAAAATTGGAGGACGTAAATTGGTGTTTTCGGGAGGAGAGAGTGAGCAGAAGCCATGCTCTGAAATTTATTATTAGCATTTTTTTAAAGCTTTTTTTAGCTGGTTTTTTTTTTTTGCAGTGCAGAAGGTGTTGAGGGATGTTGGCTGCGGCCCAAAATATGTATCAGAGCTGTTTTGGCAGCCATTTTTCATTTTTGCCAACATTTTCAAATAACGGCAGCTGGCGTAAGTGTTGACGAGGTATGCCAATGTGTGCAAATAATTACCCTGCTATTCCCCTTGCAGGTCGGAGTGTAGTGAACCCTGACCCAGCAAAACACCTCGGCAACTACCGCCAGGTGGCGCTGTTAGTTCTGTCGAGCTTCGCCTGCTTCCGAGTTCACTTTTTTTTAATGGCGTTATTAGGCCGGCTGCTCGTCTATTTTCATCTGATTTTTAATAAAAGTGAAACCACTTATCCGTGAAGCTAACTTTAGATTTGTTTGCAAGCGCCGAGGCCAGGTTAAAAGCTTGTCTTAACATAACACGCTGGAAGTCATGAGCTTGTAAATTATCCGCTAATGCATTTGGAGCAGGTGCTCTTAACTTAGGTATCTCGAGTAGGCAATGTAGATTCTGTATCCTTACATTTATAATAATGTAGAAATAGGTGTAGTGATCTTTTGGACCCAAATATGTTCTTAGCTGGAAATCCAGTTTGGAGTAGGAGTAGGCCTGACAAGGTTTATGGGTGTCGTCTGCTATTTCTAAAATTGCGTTGGTTTTTTTTAAAAAAAAATTAGTTAAAGGGGGAATGAAACCCTCAGAAAAAGTATTTTTTTTTTGCAAGAGTATGCCCTAAGAAAATGCTATTCCAATTATTTCCCAACTATGTTATGCTTCCTTTTTTGTTTTTTATTAATAAAAAATAAACCAGTAAGAACATCTGTGGCATTTCTTAGGTAAGTGCATTTTTTTGATGAGCTCTTTTGTTTGGAATTAACTCTTGTTTTGGGTATCGTTCCCCTTTAATAATAAATAAAAAGGTTTTGCTCACTGATGAGACACCATTCAGGGTTACCACTCACCGGAAAAGTCAGGGAATTTAGCAAAAACTAGTGAAAAGTCAATGAAATGGCTAAATAAAAGTTCATGTTTTAAAACGTCAAAAAATTAGGGAAATTGCTGAAATAGAAGAAGCTGAAATTCAGTTTGAACTCTTTTTAAGTTGAAGAAACAGAAGAATTCCATGTGATTGTTTTTTGCTGATCTATGTTGCTGCATACAGTATTTGCTGAAGGTATGACTCAAATATTTTAAATGGTCAGGAAAAGTCAGGGAAATGAATTGGTAAAATTATTGGGAACCTTGCCATTGGCCTGTTAATGACGTCATTCGACCACATTCTACATAGCTTGTTCAATTTCCCCACACTCAACTGCTGGATAAATTGACTAGGCAGACTGCCTTTCAAGCCAGATGACGCCAGTAACAATCTCATTCGAAAAATGAGACTGCACGTTTGCCAATAAAAAAATTGCATTATATTAAATTTACTTTTGTTTCCCTTAGAATTATTGTATCTCCCAGGTGAATCCTTCTGGATTTTGATAAATTTTATGATCTATTTGATGATTCCATGATAAATTCCATGGTCTAGTTGGTAAGACACCAGACTGGCATTCGGGAGACCTGGGTTCAATTCCCAGGTTGGCAGTTTTGACTTTGGCTTTCGTGGTTTCCCCAAAGTTCCTCCAGGCGAATGCTGAGGCAAATCCACTAAAAGTCTGCCACGACCGCACTCATCTCACATTAAATAGGATAGTTATCCTGAGAGTGAGATTACCCCCCTACCAAATGGCATTTAATTGCTGACTGTAGGGTAATAAGTTGAATTGAATAGAAAAACCCTTTTTTCAAGGGTGGTTTTCCCATTCAACTCCATTTTCACCAAAATGTCAGTTACAACCCTTTCCCTCTAAGGTGGCGAATTGTTTAATTTTAATGAGTTATCTTTGAACGAGTGCTTTAAAGTTGGTTTTATTTGTCTCTTAGATGGAAGAAACCCAGAGAATTAAAATCAAACAGTGGAAAGATTCGGGACATATCTACGCACCGCGATATTTTCGCAGTATTGGCGATAATTGGGAGTATGACGATCATCTAAAGAACATGACCACTGTAACATGATAAACTGAAAATATTCGGGATTTGATCGATTTTTGTCCACAGAGCAATAATCTTAAACATTTAAAATGGGATTTGAAAATGCACTTTATTATTTAACAGATTATGAATAAAAATATCGATAAATTAGTTATTAATGCAAATTTCTCTATACTTATTTCCATATTCAAATGTAAATTTAAATCTTTGCCTTCATTATTTTTATGTACTATTAACAATAATATTTATATAGGCATTGTTACCCAGCAGGATTTACCGTTATGCCATTTTAAATAAGTTCTTTATAAATTAATATAAATCTCAAACAATTCTTTACAAAATAGTAATGGCATGCAGCTGTATAGTGACTTACTTACACATATTATCCCGGAAGATATTCGTTTATAATTTGGTAGCAGAATCGAGGGGATGACTATCAGAAAAGGTTTTGTATACTGGACTCGTGGGAGTAGTTGGCGTTTCCGGTCCTTTCTTCTTTGTGAGTGCCGCAATTTCTTCAAATCCTTGATGGACTCGAAATTCCAGGAAAAATGCTTTTTCATTCCTAAATATTTTGTTAAATACATTAATATATATTTCCAGAAAGTCCCATTGCAAATAAGAGAAAAAAGTATCGGGCTAAAATATTTTATGCTAATATTAAAACTAATAAAATAGCAGAGCTTCCACTTGTCCTAAAATTTTGCCTTTTTTCTCTCTTATTTCTTATAGGCCTAATTGCCAAAAAAACGTTGTTGTTGTCCTAAATTTCTAAAATTCATGTAAAATTTCATGCTACTACGTGCGTTAATTTAAGAAATTTTTTAATCTGGTACAGTCTGCTTTGCACTCGTCGAGTTACCCCTTTACAATAAATTCTTAACTGGTTCCGCCTTTGAAAGAAAGCATAAAAGATTAATCTGAAAAAACACAAAGTACCAGCAAATTGCCTTTTACAGTTAATTGTAATAAGCTTCCATTTTCATTTGTATTATTTGATTATTACGAGCAAAACTAGTTTTAGTCTTGTACAAATTTATCCTTAAATTAAGACCAGTGCTATAATAAGTTCCCAATATTATTTAAATTCACATTTTTATGCAATATTTTCTTTATAAACAAATATCTTCATTCTAATTTTTCCAATGTCCTAAACTTGCTTTATAAAATTTTAAAGAATCAATCCTAAATTGTCCTAACATTTTTAATGTGTTTCCTAAAATTCTAACAAAATTTATAAGCCCTGTAATAGGTATAAAACTTACTTGGCAGTTTCTAGATACTGTGAAGCCAGAGAATAATTCTTGGTGTCTATACAGATTAATCCCATTTCCATGGCCGAACATGCAATTAAGTAGGTGTCATCCTTTAGCGATTTTTTACTATTATAACAAATTAAGAAAACTATTTGTAACCCTGGATAAGTGGCAAGTAATTCATACTAATATGGTATAAAATACTTGAGTGCAACTTCTTTGAAGCATTCTTCGGCCGAAAGTGGCGTGTCCAAATAACGAAGGCACAAACCCTTCAAGAACATCGCTAAACAGTAATTATCCCCATAATACTCCCATCCTGTTATGGCAAGAAATAAAATATTTAATTGATACGATAAGATATATTTCAAATGGCATATAACAAATTTTACGATGGACGTATACCTTTTCTATTTTTCTTCAAGTCGTCAACGAAACGGTCTATTTTACCGATTATACGATTTAAGACGTCACTTTTTCCTTTCAATAACATGAAGTAATTCCATACATACAACATTTCCTATAAAATATATCCCATTAATTTTTTTAATTTATCCAATTCTGAAAACAAAAAAAAAATATAAATTTTTTTGGGAAAATTTACGTACATAAACAGGAAAGTACAGCACGTTCCCCTGTGCAACAAACTTTTCTGCCTTTTTGCAGAAAAACTTCTCTAAAGGTATGGATTTTCCAGCCAGATGTAGTCTTAGCTCGGGAACTTTTCTAAAGGGTGAAACAAGAATCCAAATGTAGTGAATATTTGCCTTCAAATAGCTAACAAATGCAGCACACGCACTCACTTCATAATGTCGACAATTTGAGCTTTCTCTGCAGTTGTACAATCGTCGCTCATAATTAACTGGGCTGCTTTCAAGTAATTGAAAGTGGCCTTTGACCAAGAATTTTCTTGGCATAACACCTCTATATGTGGAATAGCTTGCCTGTATTCTGATTTTAACCTGAAAATTGTGGAAAAAAAAGTTTATTAAAGAAAACACATTAACATAGGGCTTGAGTCGGAACCGTAATGTTAATCTCCATACAGATTTTTAACCATTTCGAGGTACATTACTTTTTTATCCAAAGGACATAAAAATACACAAAAAAATACCAAAATTTTTAACATTTTCCATCCATCTTTAGTAAGTTAATTGTTATAAATCGTCCGTTTTCCGTAGGACAAAAAGAATGACGGAATTTTTTAACTGATGAAATTCTCTACATTTTAGCAATTTTATATTTTTTTATAAATTTTGGTTGATGAATTGCAGGCGTTCTAATTTTTACAATGCGTGTATTTCATCAACCGAAATATATTACAAAATATATAAAATTGCGAAAATGTAGAGAGTTTCATCAGCTAAAACATACCGTCGTTCTTTTTGTCCTTAGAAAAACAAACGATTTATAATAAATTTTCAAAGATGGATGGAAAATGTTTTTTATTTTTTATTTTATTAAATGCAATTTTTAAAGAAACAAAAATAATTTCTAGTCCGAGCTCCTAAAATTCTACAAATTTTGGTATTTTTTGTGTATTTTTATGTCCTTTGGATGAAAAAGTAATGTACCTCGAAATGACTAAAAATCTCTATGGAGATTAACATTACGGTTCCGACTCAAGCCACCTCTTAATACCATAAATGATAATCTGCTACAGAAATCTAGTGAAAAGATTATGCAGCAATTTGAGCTCCCGATTGTAATTCTACACAGCAGTGAAATTGCAATTAAGCAGCAATCGGACTATTGAATTCTGAAAGTATCATTAATAGTGCAGACAAAAATAATTATACTGAATTTTTTTTTTAGTTTTTCTCTTGAATACAGTTTGACTGTATCAATACTTTAATCTGTATTTTTTTTACTGCAGTATGGAATGGCAATCCAGAATGAAATAGCTGCATAATTAATTTTTCTGGGAGGGCTTACATATGACACCATATCAACTCCCAATGTCCGCAATGCTTAAATTCTTTCCAGTCACCCGTGGCCATTAACGATTTTTCCAGCCAAACAATAGCTTTCGGTGCATTGCCTTTCACATTTTCGAGTCTTCCAGCCAAATATTGTACTATGGCACTCTTGAAATTGGATTTAATACAATTTTAAAATTGAAAATTGGATTAAATAAGCAAATAATTAAAGGAGAAGACCACCCTAGAAAAAAGTATGCTTTAAAGAAAAATGAAATGAAAAAATTTATTCACAACAATTTTCACAACTATGTTATGAGTATTTTCATTTTATAAAAAAAAAATGCAATATGAAGCGGCTTCATTGGTAATCTGCCAATTCAATTTATCCAGCAGTTGACAACATAGATATTGTGCAAGCTATAAAGGAAGCACCTGATGACGTCATTAACAGGTCAATGGTGTCTTGCATCCTTGCTTGCATCAGATCACAATAGTAACATTTTAGTAATGTTATTTTTTTGTGTGTATTCCCTTATAAGAAAAGTTTTTTCTAGGGTGGTCTTCCCCTTTAAAACTCAGTGAAAATTGTACTGCAATGAAATTGCATTTATCCAGATTGCTTCTTAATAGTATTATACATTGCAAAAAATTGCTGCCAGAGATTTGGATACCGGTAATAAAAGTTTTATGAAACACATATGTCTGCAGAAAAATTGCATTCCAAGAAAAAAGAATAAAAAGAAAAGAAATTGTACAAACTATTTTTTTTCTTTATTATTGAATGAAATGCAATGAAATTTTTATTGCAGTTATATTTCATAAAACTTATTATAGTTTCATTCCCGGCAAGAATTGTAATTTGGAGTGCAATTACTTGCATAATTATTTTTACTGGGAGATATAGAAAGATATGCAAATTTGTTTTCACATTTTCTTACATTAGGATATGCTTTGAGCAATGGCGACATAACTTTGCTAACATAGTCCAAATCTCGGCAACCCATACCTAGAAATTCACAAATGATTTAGATGAATTTTGCAGAAACATAGATTTTGCCATATTTGAGACTATTTACCTAATGCGTAACGGATTATTGTATGGTAGGCAACTAAAACTAATGCACACATAGGCCCTCTGACTGAACGTTCGAGCTTACGCCCCTCTTCCAGTTTTTTGTAAGCAACATCCTATTAAAAACAATCCAAAAATTTAGTAAACAATTGTCAATTGTATTGTATCAGAAACAAATGACTGATTTTAAACGTAATAAATAAAAAATTAAAAAACAAACTTACTCTATTACCAGAAAATCCTACAAATTCTAAAAGTTTTAAAACTCTTGCAGGAAGAATAGAGATTAGCTAGATGACAAGAAAATAATTATTAATGAACATTTGAACATTAATTAACATACGAGTAACACTAAAACATAGTAAATTAATATTTACTTAATCAACATTTTTATTGTTTCTTCAATTACTTAATTGCCTGTAGTTATATATTTGAAATATAACATTTATTAACCTATTAATTATTTATTTAATATTTAATCTTAATTAATTATTTATTATTTAACCTATTAATTAATTATTTATTATTTAACCTATTAATTATTATTTAACCTATTAATTAATTATTATTTAACCTATTAATTATTTATTATTTAACCTATTAATTATTTATTTATTATTTAACCTATTATTTAAACTCC
>JAQFYV010000728.1:0-10314 GCA_034695065.1 Choneiulus palmatus | reverse complement strand
CAATAATGGTTGAAAATTTGGGACCAAAAAAATCGCTCATAATATTAAGGTGCCCAGTATATAGAATGCCCACAATGACAGGTTCCACTGTATTACGTACGACTGTGCTTCATTATGTATTCTGAATTATGCAGATAACTCTGCAAATAAAGTAGGCTACTCTGCATACAAAATTCTGCAGCTCTTTTTATAGTCTAGTAAAATAATATTAATTTTATTTAAATTAACCATTTGGTGCCTATCCTTTGCATATCAATTATGCAAGATAAGTGCAAGACGCCGATTGGCCAATTCAAAAAAAAAAAACGTACACCAGAGGGCTAACACGTCATCACCGGTAGATAGACGACAGTATATGGTTCAATCAGTTATTTTTCACACAAAAAAGCAATAGACGAGTGCCAATCTCGAAGACGGACCCAACATTTTGTTTTGCATATTTCGAGAGAATTGTGTAAAATTTGAATTACTAAGGCCATACCACCAACCTGACCCAACGTAAAAAAGTTTTAGAAATATTTATAAAACAGTTTTCCTTGAAAAAAAAAATTTATTAGAAAAAAATGCTTTAGATCGATAGCTTGATTTTGAGGAAGATCTTTCCCCTAAATGTGTCATGTTAACCGATGCATTTTTGTCAAGCGGAATTACATTTTTCCTAGCAACACGAATTGATGAATTATTCTAATCTTTCTGAGGATCACTGAATCGCGCATATTAATGCATCAATAAAGAATGATTAGTGTCACAATTTTGTAAATACAAAACAAAATGCCAAGTCCAACTTTGAGAATATTTTGTTGGACTTCTCTTAGTCGCCATACACTATATATTAAGACTTGATCAGTTTGGTAAGAACTCCCCAGCCCAATTTCGGATCTGACATAATTTATGAACGGCCCATGAAAACATATATGGGCTTTTGGCTTGTTCTCAAAAGGGGCAGTGCACTTAAAGAATTGCATGTTCGCAAAAGAATGCACTTACGTTTAATGGACATTGTGCTATTATACATTGTAAATGCTTTGCAATTTAGGATACAGAATTATTATAGCATCAATTGTACGACGAAGTTAATTCCACAATGATTCACGATCCTAACTATATATATTATTGAATTCAGTTGTCGAATTTAATTTGTTTTTAAGACTGGATTCCTGCATTGAATACTGTACATTACTCGTGTTATATGGATTTCCAATAAAATTCCTATCCTTAAAGAGTGATCCTGCATGTCCTTTGAAATTACCAATGGCATTTCTGATTGGTTGGTTTTATATGGAGGCTTTTTTACTTTAATATTGGCGTTGAAGATTGTGAATGGATTTACAATGGATTTAAGTTTTTTATTTCCTCGTATGAAAATCATCTCATGTCCTTCTGTGAGGAATCCTTATGAATTACTTAATGTTCCCCTTTAGACGATTTGATTAGCATATATTTGGGTGGCACCCATTATGCTATAAAATTGGTTGGTATAACCTGAATTTTGGGGATCATATCTCTGATGGATGATATTAAGCTTTTCGTGTTTATACCAAAGCTGTAAATGCCGAATCTATCCTGATTCTTCTGCATGCAAATTTCACCCATTTGGTTATTGTTTTAAAGAGGAAACTTCACTTTATAGAAATATATACTTAGGGGGTTTTAGTCATGTTAATCTCCCATTGAAATTTACAAGTAGGGTCGTTTATAAACCAAAATACTTAAAAATACATAAAAATACTAAAATTTAGTGAATATTAAAAGCTAGCAGCAAAAGGTATAAAAGTTTTTTAAAAAAAATTTTAATTAATAAAATAAAAAAATAAAACCAGCGAAAATGAAATTTTATCTTTTTTTCACCTATACACCATTACAAAAATGGTGTAGTCCCGCTTTGTGGTGATAGATGGCGCCACTGTGCATACCATAGCATAGCATATAGGAGGCCATAGCATCTAGGATCATTGTAGGATCATTATAAATCTGTTATAAATCGTTTGCTATTGTTAGGAAACATGCATAGGACGACGCCATGTTTTAACTGATGACATTCCTTAACTTTTTAGCATTTTTATATACTTTTATAAATTTGGTTGATGAAATGAATGCGTTCTATAGTATTTATAATGCGTGTATTTTTTACCAGGGGTGGGCAATAGGGTGCTGCCCATGCATGCATAATTCAAATATCAATTGGTCTTGATAAGTTTGAGTACGATTTTAATTGCAAGTCTTGAAATCCCATTTTATCCTTTTTTATTTTTTTAAATTAAATGCTATAGTGAGACTTTCCCTTTAACAGTATTATATTCTGTCAAGGGATTTGGAACTATATACAATGCCCATGGCATAATCTCTATTTTCGCATTTTGTATTAAAATAGAGATAATAATAACGAATTTGAGAAGAACTTGTGCTAAGAATTCTTATAAGAAGCTTCTTTCAAGATGGCAAAGTATTGTTTTTTTCCTGTGAATTATTTATGTTAGGTGTAAGAAGTATGTCCAAGGTTCATTCAGAAAGATGTGAATAGCATTTATATGTAAATTGAAGCATCTGATAAGTGCTTATTTGCATATTATTTAAAGGTATAAATTATGCATGGGCACACTTAAACGGAACCCTTCTTTTGAAATAATGTATTGAGTTTGAAGAATAGCCCCCTCTTTTCATATATTCTGTGAATTCAAAACATGAACAAGAAATACAGCTTACGAATTCTGCTGGCGTTTTAGCCCTTGTGTTTAATTCCCTTGTTGCTATAGTGTTGATTTAAAACGTCAAAATCTGGAAAAGCTTGCTAAAGGGGTGCAGAATTGTCACACATTTTTATTAGTTTTGGACCCATTGGTTTAGTCCCTATAGATTCGTGTCTGGAAATGTCTATATGCTGGATTCTTTGTATGGTGTTTTACTGTGTTGAATTTAAAACGATTTTCTTATATAGTATTATATTTGGAAGTGTTAAGCAACATTTCAGGAACTCTGGATCTTTTTTAAGCAATCTTCTTGAAAGTGCTGCCAATTTAGCATTATGTAATTTTAATTTCGATAAGACGTTAACTAAATTCCTGAAAAATACACTTGATTAAACAGCGACATAGGCTCATGGCGAGCAAAGATGTAACTAGTTTTTAATTTTTGCCATTATCCTTTCTGGCTTCACTTTTGCCTCATAACTATTTATAGAGATAAAATGAAGCCAAAATGACTAGTGCATGCATGATGAGAATATATAATAACACATATGCTCACTATATTTTTTCACCACTATATTGGGCAGTATGGCACTGCTCATGTTTTCTTTTCTTCATTTTAAAAATAACTTACCATGAAGTGAGACTTTTAAGCAAGATTTATATTTATTTCATTTAAACTCTTATATGATAGCAGCACAAAATGTGATCACATTTCTTCCATTTTACTTGAAATTATTTGAAAAATTGAAAAATAATAATTTAATGTATTAATTATTTTAATATAATAATTTAATTTAATATAATATAATATATATATATATTGCATTTTGCCTTGAGTTTGTAAGAATAGAAGTTTGTTGAAGTTTGATAAATTGCCTGTTTTGAATTTAATTAATTTATAATAATATACCTGTATTTTTTGTATGATTGGACTATATATGGTGAAACGTGTTTATGATTAGCATGCACGCAAGTGTAATTTTTTTGTATATGTAGTTTGCATATATTACTATACTTGGGTTTTTTAGTTATTGTTGTATTTTATGGAAAATTAACTTAATATTAGTTGTACAAAATTCATTAATATATACATGCGTGGTTGTGACATATATATATATATATATCTTCAGGGATTGAATTCTATAATATAAACATTAAGTTGTGGTTTTTCAACGTGTACACATCTAGTGTGTATATATAGCTTTAAAGTTTTAATTAAATTCTTGCGACGATATTAATTGTGCAGACTATATATAATAAAACCAAGTAATTAATTTATATTTGCATGTACCTTTTGTATGTTCATTACAGAGTCTGGTTGTAACCTGTTTGTCCTATCCAATAGTCAAGTTTCATTAGTCCATATTGATTAGTCAATTTGTTAAATATTGAGGCAATATACATGAATGTAAAGACTGCAATATATAGAAATACATATTCTAGAATTATGCTGACATGTATATAGGCCTATAGACCTATAATATAGCTAAAATCTCTTTTCATTAATTTTATTTTCATTTTTCTTAGTTCCCATGCACAAGTCACATATATAATCATACTAAAAAACCAAGAACAAGAGCTTGGGATAGGATTCTTTTTCACCTGGTATATATATATATAAAATTAAAAAGCGTCATAAAAATCCACCTTTATATTTTAATGTTTATTTAATAATTGGCACAATTTTTGGGGATAAGGACTTGAATCAGTGAAAAGCTCTCCATTATTCATAAGTAGGCAATATGGCATTGTCATGTATGTATTTCAGATTATTATTACTATTAAAGATTAACTACTCTTGGTGAGTTTCAATTGAAATTTTTATTTCAATTTTCATTGTAACTGTATTCCTTCTTATTGTTTTAAAAATTATATATATATACTAATAGCCTAATAATTCTTGGGTCAATATATATTGCAGCCATTGTAATTTACTTTCTGATTGGAATATCCATTGTAGTTTTATGAGAATTAAGCAATAACATTTGCAAATGATTTATAGAGGTGTTCGTCAATTTTTTCATTAATTGCACAATCATTGAAATCGTTAAAAGAAATAATAATTTTACGAGGCTTTGTAATTGCTATAAGACGTGTGAAGTAACTGGTGGTAAAGTAGTGATGGACTTGCTAACCATTAATAATTATAATAATAAGCCAGTGTGAAACCTTTTTAGTTTTCTTTCTTTTGCATACTTGACTGCTTTTTGCACACAGACGTGGTTTCATTATTTCGGACATAACGTTGTTCTCATCAAATTAATATTAAATACATTACATAATTCATTCATTTAACGAGGCACCAATTCGACACTATAACGAGGATTTTATATTATTTGATGTAATTAAAATCTAAATTTATATATTGTGTGGCCCAGTTGGCACACAAAGTAATATATCCTAAGGTTATTATCATGAAACTACAGTGAATGAATTTACATAACAGAAAAATTGGGAATTTAATTAAAGGAAAGCTGCATGTATAGTCCCAGAAGAATTTTATATAAATAGCCATACCTTGAATAAAAGTACACGTATATAATTGGGAATCATTCTTTTCCAAATGTAAATTTAATTAATCTACAAATTTAATTATTTAATTGTACAGCTTAGTAAACGATATATCTAACAATCCAAAAACTATATATAGACAAACATTCATGTGACGTTCAAATTTTCCACGGTGGTGGTCACGCCCATGTATACGACGTCCCAAATCTAAGAAAAATTAAATGTACAGAAACTAAACCTGCATGTTTGAAACCCGTGTAAAATATGCATTGGAGTGGCGTTGGCATCTTATTGCATTGTGGATGAAATAAGATTTCAGAGGTCATCATGGCCAATTTCTTAAATAGTTAATACAAAAGATTCTATAACATATTTATTGCATATATAGTGGATGAAATAAGAATGCAGGCGACATCATGGCCAATTTGTTATATTTAATACAAACGATGCTATAACATTTTTTTTTTCAATATTAATGTTCAAAAATTTACTGTATTTCTCTGTTGTGCTTGAATTTAACTCCATCCATGCATGCAATTAATAATGGCATTTAATAAATAACATAAAATTAATTGGGGGCTAAAATTGTGAATCGAGTGTATGCAATATTATATATACGCACCATATAACACTTAAAATAATTTACTTTGATAAGAATGGACATAAAAAATTTTGCAATTATTAATATTTCTAATTTAAAAGGTTTAATATTGCTGCCATTATATAACTAACCATGTAAGTATTTGCAATTTGTAAAAGTCGAACCAAACAGGATTTTCCTGTTGGCAATGTAAAATTAGGTAGGCCTATATCATTTTTACATATTTATTTAAATTAATATAATAATCTCTATAATGATACTTGTTCATAGCATGCTGCCAGCATATAATAAATAAAAGTAAATAGCTTTTATGATCTCATATTTACAAAACTCATTCAATGTAATCGTCTTCTGCTGAAATGTTTGCTGTACTCGTATATGCCAAATAGAAACTATATATATAATTATGCATCATGCTTGTAGCTTAATTATTATACCTGGATTATTTAAAATTTATGTTACAATATGACCTATATATACTTATGTAATTTAATGTATTTTTGCCATTTACAGATTTGTGCTAAATATACACATAATATAGCATGCATTTTAATCTTAGTTTTTTTTTTTTTTACTTTGAATTTTTTTTATTTTTATGGTATAATATATATATATATATATATATACTTGATTTTGGGGAAAGAGCTAGAAATCACAGAAACTTTATATATGTATACGGTAGGGCCTATATAATTGCTGAAAGAATTATATGCAGGAGGTTCAATTAAAAGAAAGTATAATGCTTTGTAGCTGTAGCACCTATATATACATATTTACATGTATATCCATTTCTTGTTGCTTGCATGGGATGACATGTTAATGTTTTTGATATATTCATGCATTGTATACTCCTTGTATATGCATGTGTACCTATATTTGTATTATTGTTCCATATCGAAAATCGTTAACATGTATATATGCAGAGCGACCATTTATAGTGTTTAATGGGCATTTTTCATTAAAAATATGCTTTAGGCCTTATAATATACAGAAATCCGGTGGTTTAAAGGTCTTTTACTCTCCAGTCTTCTACAATGCACATGCATAGTTTATGTATATATATACACCACACATTATACTTCACATTAATCACACTTTATACTTCGCATTATCTTGATGTGAAGTGTGAACAGAATGGGTATATGAATTTAATGAATGTGACCACCGGAATTTCATATATATATAATAATAATAAATTTCTGATAAATGATATGGCCGATCTGCGCATGTGACTATATCAATCCTCAATATAAATTTCTATAGTTCAATATAATTTTTCTATTTTGTGGGATGTGTTAATTGTAGGCTATATATATAAATACAGCTGCATATTACTGCATGGTCTGGTCAATGTATCATACAAAATAGACAAATGTTTTTAATTATAATTACTTTCCATAAAAATGTACTTAATTGAAAAAAAAAATATGTTTGAAAATATATATATAGAAAAACCTGCAGCATGTCAAAGCAACCCATGAATAAGTTTTTGTATGCATTTATATAGGTTTACAAAAATAATTGTGTTCACTAATTAGCAGAGAATTTTTCTACCTCATCTATAGAAATATTGGTTAAAGAAATCCATAAAATTAAAAAAAAAATCACTCCGGTTTTATCTCAGCATGCATCATAGCCTCAAACAAATTAAAGTTGTCTAACCAGAATTTATTATTCCTTAAATTTTATCCAATTGACATTTCTTATATCAGTTAACTTTATATATGCAAATTGCTCGCAAAGCTGAATGTATATACGATACATTCGATCATGTATTCCAGATTATGACTATATATACGGACCGTATATACTTTAATTGGGCTTGTTGACATTAACCAATTAAACGTTTGTTGACATATATATGTAATTTTTTACCTGTCTTATCCCATTTACTCATTTTTTTTCTCACAGACCAGTTTTCTATAATTTCCTGTATGCTTTTTAAACCTTTTATGTGAATTTCCGTTATACCAAATGGAATTGTTGAATATGATATCATTATATAATGTCTATGGAACTGTACATAAATGACGTCAGGTCAGAAAGGGTAGGCAGTGAAGGAAACTAACTCACTCTGACCATGTGGATGTGTCCATGGTCGTCAAAATCTGAGGTCAGATTTTTATTTTTTTTTTTTTTTTATTTTTGCGCAAAGTGATTGCCAGCTGCGAAAACTCTTACAAGAAAGATGCACAATGTTATGCAGAGAGTTCTCTGCACCCATTTATTTTATGCAAAACATTATTTAAAATCTGACATCAGTTTGGCAGGGATAGGGGAGGGGAGATAAATATCCTAGTTTTCCTATGTGTATATGATATAATTACTTAAATGGAATTAAGTTCACTTTACAAGCCATTCTTGGTGCTACAGTATATTACAAATCCGTTTAATTATAGTATATTCTCATTTGTATCTATTTTCTCGTGTATTTTATTGTAGATTTAAGACTAAATATTTATAATCTAAATGAAATTGATGAGTCTCGTAATTATATTTTGACCACAGATTCTTTACAGAATGTGTAAAATAGTCTAGTGGTTGCTTAATGGTCTCTATAGCACACCATTATTCATCAATATAGTCGATGCATGGTACAAGGAAGACTGTTACCACGTCTTACACAAGTCCATTCAAATTCTTATCTGAGTTTTCCATAACGAATTTTATGGATGGATAATTCACAGTGCATGCTGGTCTGGCAAGGTTCTGGAGAAGACCCGTGAACCATGCCCCCAATCATTTTGCTATTGTTACATATACCAAATATTAAATTCAATTAGTACCCTACAACAGTGCCTACAACAGTATACCCTAAAAGAATTAAACTGAAGTGTGGGATTTGTTGGGGGTTTTACCACCATTCCCCAGTTAAACTTTTCCCACACTGCCCTATACAATCAGCATTTATACAATAGGTCTACCACTTGGTAGGGAGGTATTCCACATTTAGGTGAATGGAATATTTTCAATTCAACTAATTACCCTACAGTCAGCAATTAAATGCCATTTGGTAGCTGGGTAATCTCACTCTCAGGATAACTATCCTATTTAATGCGAAAATTAATGTGAGAGTGCGGTCGTGGCCGACTTTTAGTGGAACTGCCTCAGCATTCTCCTGGAGGAACTTTGAGAAACCACGAAAACCAAAGTCAAGACAGTATGTCAAGACAAAGTCAAAGATAAAATCAAGACATGTATATATTTCCTAAAAAAAATAGGAAATACATAAATTTCCTCTGTTTCACTCAGGAACTATACATATACTTACTAAAGTTTTCAGGAAATATATAAATTTCCTGAAAATTGGAGAGGATTTTTGTTTTTACTGAAATTATATTTTGGCAATTTTCATTGATAAAAGCTATAAAACTGACTATATGTTAAAGAAATAGTCACAAAAATTACACATTGATTAATACTTTTAAATTGTACTTATCACCAACCTTGAGTAAAGTCACACATTGGAAAATAAAAGAGTGAAAACTTTGTTTATTCTAGTTCCACATGTGCAAACAACATTTTTACTCTTTTAATTATATATAGCTGAATAAAGAAAAACAACTTTTATTTTGTTATATCAATTATTGAGGTGCACTAAAACAAATGTTGACTGCCACAGTGAACATCTATGGGCAATGTTACTCACTCGGTGTTAACATGATCCCTGGGCCTTCAGCCTCGTCATCATTTTTCCAACACCTCGAGCCTGTGTATATAACATATTCCGATGTTCACCTTGGTGACATTCAACATTTGTATATTGTGTGACTTTGCTCAATGTTGGTGAAAGGTATAATTTAAAAGTATTAGTCAGTGGGTAATTTTTGTGACTGTTTTTTTTTAACATATAGTATACGTTTTATAGCTTTTATCACTGAAAATTGCCAAAAAAGAATTTCAGTAAAAACATAAAAATCTGCTCCAATTTTTAGGAAATGTATATATATCCTGAAAATTTTAGGAAAAAATGTATAGTTCCTGAGTGAAACAGGAAATTTATGTATTTCCTGATATTATTCCTGATTTATAGTTATCACTGATAGGCTAATTCTTTATGCCATGCATGCATACATGAAAGTAGTTTTGGTAATACATGTAACTGAAATAGTGCAGTTCCAGTTTGTTCTATTTTAATGCTTGCTGATATTCATTTATTATTATTATTATTATTATTATAAATGAAATGAATACTCTCTGCACGTTTATTGTCTCTTTTCATCATACAATGTGGGGCAATATTAATGGCAAAAAGACTTTTGCGGTCAGATCAACTTAACATTCGAGAGAGCAACTCATATGATATTGGCAATGATGTCACGCTTGTGATACTGATTACAGCAATTGTAAACATTCAGACATCAATAATACCCTTCTTCACAAAAAAAGGATGTCTAGCATCAATTTCTTTCATGATAAGCTACAATATTGCATGGCACAGATTACGACATCAATGACCTTCTTACTGTTAGCGATGTCATAACTGATTAAGCTGCTGTTGCAAGTGCACCCAAT
>JAQFYV010000727.1:0-10315 GCA_034695065.1 Choneiulus palmatus | reverse complement strand
TAGAATTGCATTTCTATGTATAACTTTTCCATGCCTTTCATTTAAAAATAACAGGTCACTAGGGCTGACTTCCCCTTTAAGGCAATAAAATACCATACAAAAAAAGAAAAAGAAAAACAAAACTCATAATTACAAAAGTGCATAACATTTAATATTTCATGCTGTTATGGTTAATACATTCAATTGCTTTAAGATATGCATTTTATAGATTTAAATTTGACGAGCTTATCATTCCACTTAAAAATTTCTGTTCATTTCCTCGAAGTGACAGTTGTTCACTGCTTAGCTTAGGCCCAGCTCGTTCCTAAAACATGATCGAGTGGGTTAATTCAACAAACGTTGTGACAAATATTTTAAAGGGGTACTACACCCTAGAAAAAGGAATATCCTTTCAAGAGTATACATTAAATAATACTATTCCTAAAATTTCACAACTACAGTATGTTATCCATATTTATTTTATAAAAAAAATCAAAAATTTGAATTAGGACTGCTGCTGACGTCATGAGTCTGTTCATTCAAGCAAAGATGACTCTTCACGTGCTTTTGTCCGAATATGTGGTGCATAGCATGTGCAATTTGCATTTGATGTCCTGGATTTGCACGTGCATTGCAAAATGTGGACATACAAAGTCATTAACATGTACATATATGGTATTTCGTCCATGAATTATTTTTCTTAAATTTATTATTAAATAAATATGCATAAGATAGTTGTGAAGTTCCTGGAATATTATTTTTTTAATATATATTTTTGAAAGAACAATACTTTTTCAAGGGTTTAGTACCCCTTTAATGAGAATATAAATTGGGCAATGCGGGGCATACCTTCCACATAGCAACTCTTTCGTAGCACGTTCCTCCACAGCCACTTTAAATAATGACACACAAAATTAGTAATCAACGAGTCAAGTGTTGCAAAATGCAGTTACAAAAGCAAAATAGTTACCCGCAAGGTTTTGTAGGCAATTTACTGACACTGACAGTCCGCCGTTGGCAATCCTTGCATTTAAAAAAGCGTTTCACAGCATTGTGGACAAGCAAAGGGTGGTTTTCCGTCCGGCACGTGTCTAAAGCCGCAAATGCTGTGTATTTACACTGAAAATAATATCTTATTGTAATTTGCATTTATTTCAAATCCGATATTTTCGAAAAAAAGACCAACTTTTTTGCACGACACTGCTCTGCAGGGTACTTCCATGGTGGTGGACATTTTAGTTTCGAGCTGCTCTTTCTTTTCTAGTTCGTCAAAATACTTTTCTTCTCGCCTCAATTGTTCATCGTCTACTAGATTCTCATATTTTGATTTCTTGTTCAGGATATCCAAGAATTCTTTCGAGGTAACATCGACATCGGATTTAGATCTCTTGGCATCTGGTTCCTCTGTGAAATACACGTGGTCGTGTAATGAGATGTCTGTTATTTCAAAGCTACTTTGATTTACCTATTCCAAGAATGGAAAAATGTGATTGTGCTGTTTGTATGAGCAAAGGACAAGAATGACGTGTCAATGGTAAGTACATTTAAAGGGTAAGACCACTCTAGACAATTTTTTTGCTTTCAAGAGTATTCATTAAGAAAATACTATTCCCAAAATATCACAACTATGTTATGATTAGTTTTCTTAATAATAAATTAAAGAAAAATTAAGTAATGGCCGAAATACCATGGTCATGTGAATGACGTCGCATTCCTACATTTTTTAATGCATGTGCAAATTAAAGAACATCGAGTGTAATTTGCACGTGCAATGTACAAGATTTTAGAACAAACCCAAGTGATTTCATTCTTCTTTATTTGAATGTGCGGGTAGATGACTTCAGCAACAGTTTCAATTCAAATTTATTTTTTTTAATAAAAAACTATGCATAACATAGTTTGAAATTTTAGCAATAGTATTTTCTTAATGATTATTACTTTTGAAGGAAGTATTTTTGTCCAGGGTAGTCTTTAATGGTGCAAAAGGCTCATATCAAATTTATTTAATTTTTTTTATAAAAATAACAACGCATAACATAGTTGTGAAATTTTAGCAAGAAAAACACTTTTTCTTAGGTAGTCTTCCCCTTTAATGGCGAATTGGGAAGAGGGCTTCGTATAAATGAAAGGTCAATGACTTCAGCAGCAGTCTTATTTTTATAAAATAACTATGCATAACATAGTTGTGAAATTTTAGGAATAGCATTTTCTTAATTATTACTTTTGATAAAAAAAAGTACTTTTCTCTAGGGTGGTCTTCCTCTTTAATAGCGCAAATATTTTGGGAAAAGGGCTTCGTCAGTACCTAGATATTACCATTCACATCGATTTGTTAATTTTGTTATATCTTTAGGCCCTTTGGTTGCCGAGCAGTAATGCTAATACGTCATAAATGTCATTTATGGTCGTCCCCCACCAACACTTCATCAGTAATCCGCATAAGATCTCTTATATTTTATTGATATAAGTAGTAAATCCTTACAATAAGCTCAGTGGCATTATGTAACACCAATAACAATTGGTCAGCCATAGTGACCACAACACAATCTATAGCACTTTTAAGCCTTGTTCCATGCTTGACCGAAGCTGACAATCTAAGGGCCATTTGCAACTCTTTTATGTGTATGGGTCCTTGTTTTCTTCAAGCCCATTGAATGTAAAAATAATAGATTTAGTCCAATAAAAAATGGCAGCCATTTTTTTTCTGTCAATGATCTCATTACAAAATTCTTCTCACGTTTTCATATTTTTCGCAATTATGAGCACTCGTAAAAAAGGCAGATTAGGACAATGGGGATATATGACGTCATATTACTCCTAATTCGTTTGCTTTTCATCTTTATACTAATCTTTCCGATTTTCCCATTTTCTGAGTAATTAAATGTTTTCCAACAGGGACATTAAATCCCAGCTTATAAAGTAATTCACATATATGAAAATCTTGATTTTTATGGCAATTTTCATGCCTTTGCTTTTAATGGCACATTAATAAATTGGGCCTAAACGGTAGTTCATTCTTTTTTTGTTCACAAAATTTTTTTTTTAAATACATATTTTGCTACTTTTATTATAGGCCTAAATTAAAAAAAAATATAACGAATAATCATATTACTATGGATACCATTATATAGTTTTATGAGTACACGGTGTGCTGTTTAGTAATAATATTAATGCGTATTTTTTTGTAATTTATGAAAAGATAGAATTTTTTAAAGGGGAATGTCACCCTAGAAATAAGTATTTTTCATTCAAGAGTGTTCATTAAGAAAATACTATTCCTAAAATTTCCCAACTATGTTATGCATATATAGTTATTTTATAAAAAAAAAAAATTGGAAATGGAACTGTTGCTGATGTCATCGACCCCTTCATTCGAGCAAAGAATGCTTTTGTTCCGAAATGTGGTGCTTTGCACGTGCAAATTACACTTGATGTTCTTTAATTTGCACGTGCATGGAAAAATGTAAGTTGGCGACGTCACTAACATGTTAATGGTATTTTGGCCATTATATACTTATTTTTTTATTTATTATTAAATAACTAAGCTAAACATAATTGGGACATTTTGTGAATAGTATTTTCTTAATTTAACTATACTTCTGAAAGAAAAATTCTGTTTTCCCATATAAAAAAGAAATGGATTTTAAAATGTATTATTAAATACATTTCTAAATAATTCTAAAAATGTATGGTTTTTGTGAAAAATTATTTCAATATGCATTTAAGAAAATATTTCACAATGCCTTGAAAAATGCATTTTTGTGTGGATTGAAAATAAAATTTCACTATATACATTACAAAATGTATTTCACTGAACATTGCAAAATACATTTAAACATGAATTTTAAAATGCTTGTTTACATTTGATTTAAAATGATTTGGTTTTAATATGCATTTAGGAAAACATTTTAAAATGGATTGCTCTATGCATTACCAAATGCATATATATTCATAACAAAACTTATTTTCGTCTTCAATGTCTATTGATTTTCAAATTGGTTATACTATATGCATTTTAAAATGCATTAAAAATACTTTAAATTCAACTTAAAATACATTTCTAAAATTCACTCTAAATTACAATATTCAAAAATGCATTTTATTCCACTAATGCATTGTGAAATGCATTTTTAAAAATTAAATACATTCTGAAATGCATTTTTAAAAATTAAATACATTCTGAAATGCATTATTAGAAATTAAATACATTCTGAAATGCATTATTAAAAATTAAATACATTCTGAAATGCATTTCTTTTGCATATGGATCTCTATAATGGGTGGTATTTTTCCCCTTTAAATTATTATATTAATTCTATACTGTATTTTAACTAACTGTCAGTAGTGTGTACTGGGACATATTTTAATTACTTTGCTGTGAGTTATTTTCACAAAAACATTCCTAAGGTTTAAAAAAGATTAAATCATAGATGATAAATGAACATAGTTTACGCCGTTAATTTTCATCCAGAAAACAAAAGTCTGCGAGATTTAATTAAAACCAACTACGACAATTAAGTTGCAGCCCAATTGTAAGGAGAAATTAAACAAGAAAAAAAATATATGAATTAAAGGACTAGAAAATAGAAATTATAGATAAATACATAAATAAGCTTAATTTAAAATGGCATTAAAGGATAAGACCTCCCCAGAAAAAAGTATTTTTCTTTCAAGAGTATAGCCTACCTTATGAAAATACTATTCCCAAAATTTCACAACTATGTTAGGCTTAGTTATTTAATAATAAATTAAAGAGAAAACATTTAATGGCCAAAAATGCTAATGACGTCGCACGGCCCCATTTTGTACTTGCAAATCCAGAACACCAAATGTAATTTGCACGTGCAATGCCCCACAATTTGGAACAAAATCACTTGAGTAGAGTCATTTTTGCTCGAATCAAATTGCAAATGACACCTGTAGCATTCTCATTTCAAATTTTTTTTAAGGAATAATTATGCATAAGATAGTTGTGGATTTTTAGGAATAGTATTTTTTAATGCTTGCTCTTGAAAGAAAAATAATTTTTTCTAGGGTGGTCTTCTCCTTTAATATTTATTTAATAACACATTTGACCATTTTTAGCTGCATTTGATAAATTTTTTCAATACAATCAGGATCTCCTGGTGATCATCAAGAGCCACGACACCACCGTCACTGGCAATCAATATTGGCAAAGGCGTCTAGTCTCAAACTGCCAACTCTTGTTACACCATTGCCAAAGTATGGAACCATATTGGGCGGTACTATGGAGTTGCATGGTAACAACATCTCTTTATCGTGTTTCCATGGAATTAATTTTCGGGCAAAGTCTTGGGCACTCTTCAGTCTCCGAGAGCCCACAATATCCTTTGCAACTGAAGCCCAGGACATTATTAATGCAGGTTTGTTACTTTTCTTTATAATTACTGTTATCACAGGGTTCATACTGGCTTGGAAAGTCAGAGAAGAGAAATTTGGTCAGGGATAGGCAGGGAAATTCAGAAAATTTAACAGAAAGGCAGGGAAATTAAACAAGAAATTTTTTATGTAATATTATAAAATTTAATGCAGTGGTGAAGTATATTATGTTCACTTTCCAAGAATGTAATATTTCATTGTCATTAAATTCATTAAATTTCATAATTCATTTGAAAGTTAGGGAAATTTTATTTTGGTCAGGGAAAGTCATGTAAAACTGAGCTTAAGGTCAGAGAAAATTTAAATTTTGGTCTGGGAGATTGAGGGAAAATTGAGCTTATGGTAAAAAAGAAGTTATGGAAGGCCGAATATTAAATTCAGTATCTGTTTTTTCAAATGCTAATTGCATTTTCTAGCCTGTTTTAAATTTGTAAAACACTGTTTTCAGATACAGGATGTGTTGATACTCACATCATTCAGAATTTGTCATTTACACTTGGCCATAATGTAACTGAGCACACAAGGCACATCAACATGGCAACCGTTTGTCGCATGTCAAGGAATACGGCTTTTCCTCCACAATTTCGTTCAATGCAGGAATGGTTCCATTATGCTTTTGCCGCCAGCGAATTAGATGGTAAGTCATGTGCTCTGAAATTTTATTTGGTCAATAAGTGTCTTCTACTGGTGTTTAAGCTGCAAATAGTGTAAAGCTACATTTCCATCGCCAGGCTTGCTAGGGGCCGGTGATTTTTTTCTCATTGAAACTCCCCATTGGTCATGATTATTCAACCTTAAATGTTAAAAAGCATATTAAAAAACTGGAAATCGTGTCGATTAAAGGAAGTTTGACAAGAATTTTTAATTTTTTTATTGAATTTTTATCTTACTTAAATAACCAAAAATCGTGTCAATCAAATGAGTTTGATTGGCCCGACTTCACAAGTTTTGACTCACTTCAGAGCATCAAAGGTAAAATTTTAACGACCAAATGGAGAGAACCAATGGGGTTAAAAATTTGCTGGACACTATCACACCTGGCTAAGGACATGTGGCGCTAAAGTTTAAACATGTAAAACCTGACTTTCTAAAGAAAAGTGTAAATTAAAAATTTGATTTAAAGTGAAATCCGAATTATTTAAGTATGAATTAGTCAATTACCACAGTAATTTTTTCCCAATCTCTTACAATCTGTTGTTCTACAACAACAAATACTTATATAAAATTTTGTGGAGTTGCCCTGGCTATAATATATTTTCTAATAATTTTATAAATCTTTTACAAATTAAAATTAACCAGGAAATGCATATGATATAAACATTTCCCCCCCTATTTTCTTCCTTTTCAACTAAAGAAGTGGACCGGTTTCCGGGACTGGAACGAGAGAGGAGAGACAGCTTCAATCAGGAACGGCAAGCTCGTCATTCACCAAAAGGCCAAGATTGCAACCACACGATGGAAATGATATTTGCTTTACCAAGTTTGCAGTTGCATTTAAAAACTGAACACCTTCAAACACAGAAAATGCCTGGGCCTAAAGGCAATCAGGAAGGTAAGTTTATAAGGGATTTTTGCTTAAGAGGGGGTTTCAACCATATTAATCGTCCATAGTCATACTTTTACATTGCCATGTTCTAACCAGAAAACATAAAAATACATAAGAAATACCAAAATTTGTAGAATTTTAATAGCTAGGCGAGTTACCTGGGTTTGCTTTAAAAAATTATTGCAATTTAAAAATACAATAAATAATAAAAACGTGTTTTTGATGAAAAGTTATCCTTTTTCCGTCTACCTTTACAAGTTTGTTAAACGACATCCATTTGTCTTAGAAAGAAAATAACGACGTTATGTTTTAACTGACAAAAGACTAAATATTTAAATCGACCATTTTTTATAACAAATATATAAGAAATGCTAAATTTTAGAGTATTTCATCAGTTGAAACATGCCTTCATCCTTATCTTAATTCATACGGCGATTTTTAACAAATTTTTAAAGATAAGTGGAAAAAGGATAAATTTTATTAAAAACACGTTTTTTATTTTTCATTGTATTAATTGCAATACTTTTTTAAAAGCAAACCCAAGCAATTCGCCTAAACATTAAAATTCGACAAATTTTGGTATTTTTTTTTTATGAATTTTTATGTCTTCTGGTTGGAACAGGGCAGTGTAAAAGTATGTCTATAGGCGATAACATGGCTGAAACCCCTTCTTAAACAAAACTTCAAATCAATCTTATTTCAAAATGGATGCAATTGATAGCACGCAGAGCTGTCATCAATTGGAAGGCCAGATAAAATTTCCTGATCTTAAATCTTGAAATGCAACAAAATTTGTATAATAACTATTAAAAAATTAGCAGCTACAAACAACGTGAAAAGTAGATGCTGCCACTTTTTAAATGGGGCGGCTTCTTCATGAAGAAGTACACAAGCTTGTGTGAAATGCCGATTCTAATTAAACAATGGAACAAAAGAGGGCTCTGCCCAATCAACATCTATGTAAGAAAGTGACTATAGCATTGGCATTATTCACACTTTAAAGAAAGGTGAAGTCCACCTTAAAAAATGCTTTAAAGCTAAATCTATTAGAAAAAAAATGCAATTTTCCCAATAACGTATGTCGTATTTATTTTATATAAAAAATTAGATAGTTAAAATTTGACCAGTGACTATAGCATTGGCCTTATTCACACTTTAAAGAAAGGTGAAGTCCACCTTAAAAAATGCTTTAAAGCTAAATCTATTAGAAAAAAAAAATGCAATTTTCCCAATAACGTATGTTGTATTTATTTTATATAAAAAAATGAGATAGTTAAAATTTGACCAGAGAATGGGTGAACCAGGTCATTCAACTGTCCATTTCCTATTAATTAGTGTTCATTTAGATAGAACATTAATAAAAGAGATTCCGTACATTGGAAATGAGACCGTTGCTGAGGTCATCTGAACATTCATACATACAAATATGGCTACTCGCATATTTTCCTTCAAAGATGTGCTGAATTACACTGCAAATTGCATTTCGTTTCGTGGATTATGCTCGGGCAGTGGCCAGATGATGTCATCATAGGTGCCAGAATGGGGGCACAGTATCCCATTGGAACCAAGTAGAATTTAAAGTGGGTGCTGAAAAGTACATGTTTTGTATATGTATATATTATATATGATCAAGGGGTGGGGGGGGGGGATAGGGGTTTACATAATGTGGAGGTTTTGTGTATTTTTTAATGTGCACTGTTGAAATGTGCTTATGGCGATCTGACTCTACTTCTACTCTTCTCGGAAATTGTAGTTGTTTTTTTAAGGCTTAGAAGTAGAGTTGCTGTTTCATATCCATTGGATAATTAATAATTAAGTAATTTTTATAACCTAGACTTCAAACCAATTGTTGAATGCAGTTTTATAACTGAATTTGAAGATCATATCTTTGTTGCTGTGGATGCAGAAGCTTTTTTCTTTCTGCATGACCTGATCACTGCATACATTAAAGAGAAAGACAGAGGTAACACGAAACACGATGGGTGCATTAAGTTAAGGCCTGCAACACTGGAGTGCTCAAAGAAACGTGACTCAAAACTGTTAAGTTAACGGGCTTGCGGAGCGCTACAAGTTCTGTGGAGCATAAAAATTTGATGCCTGACTGGCGTGAAACAAGATGGTGTTTTCCAAACATGAAATTGGAATGCAAACGATTTCTTCGAGAATTCCTGGTTTTGATTATTATGTGTAGGATAACCTTGGAATCAAAGGAAACATCGTTAGTTTGTGGAGCCTTCTAATATTTGTGGGCTTGTGGAGCGCTCAATTGCTGCGAGCCTTAACTTAATGCACTCGATTTGAAATTAAAATGATGATTTAGAAATTATAGTTCTAGAATATTTTTTTTGAAACTAGTGGGGACGCCAGCTGGTCACGGAAATAAGATCGAAAAAAGTAGCGACAAAATGACTTCCCAAGACACCGAACGCAAGTGGAAAATGCCAGACCCTACTGAGTCCTTACAGAAGGATTGGCGGGATTATGAATGTAAAACGTGGCACTTGGAACCTACTGTAAGGTAGGACTAATAATGCAATAATTTAAAGTAGATTTAATTTATGATGGTAAAACTTGTTATTGGTTGGCAAGCTATACTGTGTCCGATACTAACCTGCTCGAAACATAAAGCCCTCTATAGTACATATTTTTTAAAATTAGCCAATCAGTGCTCGAATCTAGCGCCCTGAAAGCACTGATTGGCTAATTTTAAAAATAAGTTCTATAGAGGGCTTTATGTTTTCAGATGGTTAGGGTCGGATAGAGTATAAGAAATAGTAAATTTGCTAACAAAAGCAAACAAGTTTTTTCAAATTGCATTTGCGCACCCCATTTGTATTTAGCACCCCAGGGCTAATTTGCAATTAGGCAAATCTTTAATCGAATTGCTTCTGATGCAAACTACCAGTCATGGTTTGAAACATGGCTGCCAGTTGAGTCAGGTGACCAAAACTTACCTAGATGATCCCAATACTTGGAATCATCAGCCTGATGTGAGACCTGACAGAGTAGTCTTGAGTCCTGATGTGGGTTGATGTTACCTGACATGCACCTGTTGTTTTAAGTAGATGAGACTGGAGTCTCAACAGATTCCCAGTGGGGAATATAACATTGTTCCCAGTTATTTTTAGTTAGGGAATTTGACATTTAGGTAGGCTATATCAACCCTACCAAGAAGTGAATTGACAGCTTCACCTGCCAAGATGAATGCTCATATAACCGGCGAATAAACCAATACCTTTGTTTTACCTAATCTGGCATCCGTGTGACTTTGTGCTGCTGCAACTAAGTGGAAAGATTACCCGGTATTAGTTACTTTATACATGGGAAAACCTGGACAAGAAAAAATAGGGCATGGGAAAAATAGGACAATGAGGACGCTTGGCCCCCCCC
>JAQFYV010000726.1:0-10318 GCA_034695065.1 Choneiulus palmatus | reverse complement strand
GATTGGGCAATTGAAATGAACCCACTCAACCAGGGGCACTTTTTATTAACAACTCAAATGTTGGGACAGACTTTAGTATCTGTGGCATTTTTGGCAAAGAAAATAAGCCAGGATTCAAAGTAAAATGGACAATGTTTTGCTAAAAAAACTAAGCACTTAAATGAAACTAAAACAGTGAAATTAGTACAATAACAACTGTTGGGTGTACGTATGTTAGTACAATCAAAACTAGTTTCTTTCCAAATACATTAAACAATAAAGAATATGCCAAAAAAAGTATTTTGTTACTGTTTCAAAAAGACAAAAATCAAAACTACAGATTAGTTTGCGCTAACTGAACACAAATCAGTAAACGGAATTCTGAATGTCAGAGAAAGAAAAATAACAAACTGCTATGTTTAATTTCAAGCTTGCCACCATAACATCAAATGTTGGGTACTGACTAAGAATTAAAATATCATGCTGTTACTATGGAAATAATGTGAAAATTCTCAAAAAAAAATGTTTTCATTTAAAAATTATTCAATAATTGATAATACACTTTCTAAAAAAAGCAACTGCTTCAAGATGCCACCACACTTCATGCAATACCTAAATTCTTGGTCACTTGTATATGTATGTTCATTTGTGTTGATGTGTTGAGATAGATGTAGAAAAGCATTTAATAACTGAAAACTATTAAATAATAATGATTCCATAAATTTTAGCAAATGTTTCAGAATATCTAGAAAATCCTTATTTTGTTAAAAGATTTGAGAAAATTTTGAGATCTCGAAAGTTTGCAAATTTTGTTGCTATTAAAATTTAAATATTTTCATAAAATACAAATTTGATATTATTGTAACATTACTATAATTCAAAAATCAACACTAAAATTCATGGAAATGAAAAGACTTCAGAAAAAATTTCAAGAACTCTTGAGGCATGTTATGGGAACTTTTTTAAACACTAAGATTTCTGACAAATTTATTTTAAGTAATTTAAAAAAAATTATCCAAATTAATAGAAAACCAAATAAAATAAAATATACCTAATTATCTCATTAACAGTTTCTTCAAGAGTTCTTGGCATGTAGAAATCCATAAAGACATTGACAAGCTAGAATTTACATTTTCTGAGTTTCTACAAAGAACTACATTTTCCTAGAATAAATTCTCATTGCAGTTTTCAATGACAAAATGTTTTTATTTTACCATCATCAACATTAATTTTGAAGCTTTGAAACTATATTCTCAAACTTTGAGACTAAAATGTCAAAACTTTAACACATTGAAAATTGTTTCTAGTAATATGGCACTAAACTATTTTCTAATTATAATTTGAAAGGGACTAATATTTTTCTAACTACTTCATAATGAGATTATTTTTGCATCAGAAAAAATACTCTCATGATGAATAAAATTTGGCCGAGAGACGATTGTTGGTTTGAATTTACAATATTTATTTTAGATTTCAAATTATAGATGAAAATTTGGGGTGAGGGACCATCATACACATCAAAAAATATTAGGGTAATGCCAAAATGAAATAACCCTTTTCCATGATTTTTTACAACAAAAATATTGCACATTTATTCCATTTGTTCAGAAACCATTCTAGCTGTTTTCCTGAAATTTTGAATAAAATTTTGTATGATGGCTTTTCATGGACCCTTGCGTATATTTTATACATGAGATTGAAAGATAATCAGATTTTATATTACAATATGGATTGAGAGTGGTGCAACAACATTGAATGAAAAACAAAATGTTGCAAAATAAAAATAATAACAACAACAACAACAAACAATGAATAACACTTTGAAAAGTCAAAAGTAAAATGACAACATAACCAAAATTTGAGATCTTCATCATTTGAAGTTGCATGATTCCATGTCAAGTGAGCTAACGCAAAGTGAGCAATGGTAAGAGTGCCAGAAGACTAAGATTTACAGTATATTTGGAACGCGTGTGCAAAATAAGTCATTTGAAAATGTGTTACAAACTATATGGATTCAACACAATGTGTGCTGCATCACTTTTTCCTTTTGACATTCAGTTAGGTCTGATTGCACCAGTAAAGGCCATATTCACCAACCTTAATTATCTTTAAACTGAGGTTAGATAATGTATTTTCAATGGCCTAACCACGAATTACAATTTAATTCTGGTTGGTGAATATAGCCGTAAGAGTTAAGAGTTAATCCAAGGTTAACCTTTGGTTTTAGTTCATTTGTCCAAGTCAGTCACATGATCATATTAATCTAGGCTTAAAGTTTTAACTTTGTTTGCACAGCTGAACCAAAGAGAACAATTCTTAATTATTTTATTTTCACAGAATTACTGGAATAAATTGCACCTTGAACTTTGATATGAACTGTAATCCTGTCAACTTGTACTTAGAAATAAACTGGAATCATTGCACTGTGAACTTTGATATGACTAGGTATTATTGCATCTTGAACTTTGATATGAACAGGAATCAATGCCCCTTGAACTTCGATATGAGTTGGAATCAGTGCACTTTGAACTCTGATAAACTGTTTGGACTTGGCATTACTTTTGTGATGATAATAATAGGGGCTTTGCACAGAACAACAAAACTTGGCATCAGTCCAATTTAAATGATGCAATTACGACAGAACAAACTATTTTGTAATCAATTTTGTATTACTAATCAAAATGTCATTGTTCTGTGATTTAAATTGGACTAGTGCCATTTTATAAACTTTCGTTTATCCTTGCACTTTTGTTACTTTTTTGACTTTTGTAGCTCTATGCAAAGCCCCTAATGTTTTGAAAACTGAAACAAAAGCTCCGTGATGTAGTACACACTGTTCTATAACCCTAAATCTAAAGGAACACAAGCATTTGTGAAATGCCGATTCTAATGAAACAGTGACGCAATAGAGGATTCTGTCCAATCCCCATCAATGTATGAAAGTCACTATATTTTCAGTTTCAGTGTGGTGCACATTACACTGTGGCGCTTATTCATTCATGTAGCTCACTTTCCTGTAGCGCTCTTTGGTTTAGCTCACTTGACATTGTTCACAAGATAGTTTTCAGAAAATATTGTCATAAATAAAACTTAAATCTGAACTAATGTTCTCACAAAATTTCTAGAAAATTAGGAATTTTTTTTTATCAAAAACTAATCTCATGAAGTTCAGCTATCTTTTTACTTTGAACTTTTTAAAATAAAACTAAAAAATTTCTCAAAAAATGATAGCCTGGCAATAGAGTTCAAAGGCGAAACTTGGCGATACGTTGGAAGATTTTTTTTAAACTTATAAAAATTCACACAAATAAAAGTAATTATGACTGTGGTTGCCTGTATGCATTGGAACCAAAATGATTTAGGTTCTATAATTACAAAATTACCAATTCATAATACTGCTATGCCTGTTACAAGATATGTAAAAATGTGTCTTGACTAGTTATTAGTTAAATTGATTAGACAATGACAACTAGATCGTGATCAAGAACAGGAATTTTTCCCTTTTAGAAAAAATCCGGATTAGAAAATACAATTATATCTAAATACAAAAAACCTCAATCTAGGCCTAACAAGTAAAAATATTAAAAATACCGATTTCGTAACAAATCCTAGCCTGGTCCTGAATAAGATATTGACATTTTTGACGTTAGTTTTCCTGACTAAAAAATAACTACTTACATAGTCTACAAATATAAAATCTTGGCTATTCTTCCTAATTCATTAAACTGGGCTACAATACAGAATCCTTGAAGTGGCTCCTTACTTTGCACATGTTTTAATAAGGCTCGAATTATATTTTTGTATTAACTTCATGAAATTGAGCATTTATTTATTGATGAATTTCTAATATTGGTCCGGGAAGTATTGAATCACAATCCATCAGTATCAGAAATATTTAAAGTTGCATTGAATAGGTTTCAAGACAGGTAAAGCCTAGAGCTTTGAGACAGGTTGTGGGCTTTCAAAACTTTCCGCTTTTATAAAAGTTTAGAAAACTTCCAATGCCATTTTTTTATCAAACATCAATTCTTTCTTTCTCGAGATTTTTGGATTGAAATTTAATTTGCAAGTCAAATCGAAGATCTACCACTGTGCCAAATTTCATAAGCATGGCAATAATAGTGTTTAAGATCAGCACCATAGCAATAAAAATTTGTATCTAAGCTGTCAACGGAGTGGACCACAGAAATTTTATGTTAAATAATAAGTTTTGTTCTTTTTTGAGGTTTTCTAATGGAAAATTTAATTTGCAGTGATCACATCCAGGATCTACCATTGTGCCAAATTTTAGAAACCTGGCACCAGCAGTTTCTGAGATAATCGAACTTAACGCCTAAAGATTCCTATTCCTTTGCTGTCAATGGAAACTGCCATTGTAATGGAAAAATATTGCATATTTCCATGGTAGCAACTCAAAATTCAATCTGATTTTAATCTAGTGACTCAACTGTAAGTCAGTGAGGTGCAATTCATTGGTTGCTTCCTGGTGGACATTTTTTTGGCCAATCATAACTTTTGTGTTTATTTTCACCTTTGAATTTAAAATTAATTAAAAGCAGTCACACCCAAGGCCCACCACCATATCTGTGGCAACAACCTGTATTAAGGTCATCATAGATACAACATGATAAAGATAGGCATGTCTGAAACCTCTGGACTGTGTTGCAATGACTTCCATACAAATTGCCACTAAATGGACTTTCACTACCTAAAAATTGTCACAGCCAGCAGCAGGTAGGTTCACCAAGTGACATAAGGCATTACAAGGCTTTGAAATTATGTTGGTCTAGAGGAACACATGGCGTGCCATACCCGCAAATTCTCACTGGATTGTGTACAATTGTCTGCATATATTTGTCTGGTCTAAAAGAAGGCCTGTTGCAATTGGGCATTTATGCCATTTTGCTGCTAACAGTGGAATCCAAGATGGCTTCATTCCGGGTGTGCACTTGTAAATGGCAAATGTAGAATTTGTCAAAAGGCCGTGCAATAAAAACTATTTGGAAATAAATTACCAAATTTGCTATGGTAATTGGCTCACTTTTCATTCAATCCTGTAACATATTCTGTTGATCATGATTTAACGTTGAACGTCTAGTGATGCACATACAAAATGGCATATATGCCTAAACACAATCATGGACCATCTTACCAGAGCAGCCATTATCTAAAATGCTACTTCAATATCACAAAAATCTAGTTCTAGTGCAAAGTAAGTGCATTGCTACCTAACTACCTAACTACTTTTCTAACAATAGGCACCGATCAACAAGTATTCAAATTTAGCTATAGCACCTCAAGGTTTCTGTAGAAAAGAAAATCATAGTTCTGCAATAAAGATTGCACCTTTCAATTGAAAACAGGAAAAAAAATTGTATAAATAAAGGAAATACTGTCATGACTCATATTATCCCAAAATCTACGGAAGCCTGAAGCTCACACATAGATTTTGTAATGATAAATATATATACCAGCGAACAAATGATATGCATTTCAAAATAGTGCATGATATCATCTTTCTCCACTGTGGGACAATATATGCTCGCACATATGGAAATGTGTAAATAAAATGTGTACATTGAATAATACGTGGCTTTCCATATTTTGCACACATTGCGAATTGACTCGTAAACTTCCTCAACAATAAAAACAACATGTTGGCCCATTCTTAGATAAATGGCCAACATTCATAGTTACGAAATTGGAAAAAAAATTCAAAAGGGTCCTAATCCAGAGTTTTTCCCATATACTCTTAAAATTAACAAGGTGGTACAGGAAGTCATATCAATGCCAATAATAGATTGGCGGAGTTCAACACAGGTGCGGCAGAGGGGAAATAGAAATGGTAAAATAGGGTGAAATAGAAGACACAACCTAACAATGCAAACAATGAAAGGAGGAGCAAGGTGATAACTTACAAAAAAAAACTTCTGACATACTTGGCCTTGAAACTTTCAATGGTTGCCTATTATCAGACAATGGAACAATCTTCCTAAAAATTGCTACAAGCAGTCCAATGTTCTATTTAACAGTGATTTCTAAGTCACCAAACATGTAGGGCCTTATCCTGAATGTGGGATTACCCCTTTACCAAATGCATTCTATATATTCTGATTGCAGGGTACTGAATTGAATAGAATGGCTACTTGTCAATTTCTATTGAAAATTATTTATGACAGAACAGATTACAGTGCCAGCTGGTACTACAGCTTTTATTGGGTCCTTCGATACAAAAATCCGCAAAATTCAAAACTGTAAGTCTGTAAGTTATCACCTTCTTTTACCAACGGCTTCAAGTATTTACATTAGGTATTTATGTAATAGCAAGATGATACCCAACATTTTGACATGGTCACATGTCATTCAATTGGTAAATTAATAGTTAAGGCAGCTGACATTGGAAATTTAACTTATTTCTCCTAAATGCCTGGTAGGAGCACCAAGACTTAGCACCGGATCTATATAAAATGTTTATAAAGTTGTCATCTGTACATGCCCATCAGAGAGCCATTACACATGTGGAGCAGATGACTTGAGATAAAGAGTACAATATTATACACCAGGATTTCTACAGAATAATCCTCTGGTACACAATGACACCATTAAGGTGCGGATGTTGAAAGCAATGAGCATGCCCAGTTCTTGGTGTGATGATGTATGATCTTGTCTGATGTCCTCAAGAGTTAAAATATGGCAATGGATACACAAAAGTATGCTTACTGTGATCAATGCCTTTTGATACTTACTCTATCATATAGTTAATACAGGACTAAAGAATGGTTGACCTAGGTCATTGCACTACCCATTTCATTGTTTTTACTGTGTTTAGTTGGGTAGAACCTTAAATTCCATTGATAGTATATTTATATACTTTGGGTATGGTGAAAGTACTCTGGATTGGACCCTTTGTCATCAAATGAGGGCAGCCATGATGGTGACTAAAAGACTAGTTCATTCTTGTTCTGGAGGGCATGCCCGGTCAAATGGTATACACATGGGAAGTATGAAAAAAAAGCAACAGGGCAATGGGGAAAAAATACCAAGAAGTAACGAGATTTCTAATTGAAAATTGGTGGAATTTTCTTTTTTAAAAGTGCATTTAAGAATTTTGCAAAATAAGCAAAAAAAAGTGTGACTTAATGACCTCATGACTTAGGGAACCCAAAACTGGCCATTTCAAATTGAATGCAGGGCAGGCAAATAAGTACCAGAATCTCTTTTGCAGTCATAAGCTCAACTTTTGATAAAAAATAACTTTCCAGACAGTATGTGAAGCAACTATTCCAAAGATAGAATTTCGGATGAAACTTTCACAATTCCTCCGCAAGTGGACCAAGTCAGGGTTGTCACACTTTGCACTGATCGAGTTTTCAAAAAAACTTCCAGAATTTTCACTTATCAATACTCGTCAATATTAGGTGGGGTAAAGCCACCTGGAAAATCATGAATTTCTTGACACATCTTCATCGCCGAAAGGACTCTAATCTTAGCAAGTCAAAACTGCTTACTTTTTGCAGGTTAAAAGCATTCATTGTCGAAGAGAAAAATGAAGAACAAGTTTTCCCAGACGTTTAAAATTTGGAATAAATATTTGACAATACACTCACAAATAGTCCATCCCACCATTTGAGTTGCTCATCAAAAGTGCCCCTGGTTGAGTGGGTTCATTTAAATGCCCAATCAGGGTCCACCGAACCTTTATTATCTGTTTACAAGGTCATGCAAACTACAATTGGTGGGCACTAATTGGTCTATTCAAATGAATCTGCACACCAGGAGACAATTTAAACACAAATCACTCCTTGGGACATGATTGATTAAATTTACCATATGCCAACTTTTCGACCAGCAAATGAGGTCAATAAAATCTGCCAGTTGAAAACAAGAATTCAAAGAAATTCAATACTGAAAGACCTTGAAAGTTGTTAGAGATAACTGGAAGCCCTTAGAGGAAGAGGGTGATAACTTACACAAACAAACTTTAGAGATATTAGGCCTTGAAATCATTTCCTTAACTGGAAGCCCTTGGAGGAAGAAGGTTATAACTTACAAAAACAAACTTTAGAGATATTTAGCCTTGAAAGGATTTCCTTCCATTCACATCAAAGTTTAGTTGTCAGTTTGAACAAAAGGCAGTACAGCTTTTATCCCCTCTTCAAAGTGGAACAAAGCAAAATTTCAAAATTTAAAGTTATCACTTTCCCCTGCTAAGTGCTTTAATCCTGAAGAAACTTCAAAGCTGGTTAAAAAAAGTGTGGTACACTCTCAGATCAAAAAGTGTCAATTTGTAGCACATATGGTACCCTTGGGTTATTCCTGTGTGAAATGTGAAATTCTTGGATTTATTTAAAATGTAAGCAAATTATAGAGAACAAAAATGCCGAATTAGTATATGATGTATAATTTTAATCCAGAAATTCCACATTTCACTTTAAAGAAAATAACCAAGAAAATGCCAAATGTGCTACAAATTTGTCACCTTTTGTGGCAGGCGCTAGAAATTTCCATATTGCATCCGTTAACTGGATAATTATTTTGTTTAATTTATTGACTTCATTTGCTTAACTTTCACCAGATTTACCAAATAAATCATGATTTTCCAAGTGATCAGGGTAATTAAAAAAAATTTCCAGACTTCTCATCGTATATCGGATTTTCACTACAAAGTGTAACACCCGTACATAGTACACTGCTGAAAAGGTGCCTAGAAACCATTTTTTCACGAAACATAATAGTACAACACTTGAAAAAGGTGAGTCTGGACCCAATTGCCTGCCCAATTAGCCTCCGCACAAGTGGCCCATTAGCCTCCACTCAAACGGCCCAATTATTACAAGGCCACTCTGAAGTCTGTTCGGGTCGGATCGATGAGAAATGCACCTTCAAAAATTGAGCGATTGGATGGAATTAATCACTGAGCCTAGCATTGACCTTTCACACCTAGCTGTTCTCGCACTAATATGAAATCTCGTACATCTTTTGGCAACAATGTCATAATAAAAACATGAATAATGTTATCAAAGATGGCTGACAATGCTTGTGTGAACAGGAAAATAAAGGTATGGGAGTCCGAATGTGCTAGTATGGGAGAACAAACTTGCTGATAGGGGAGACTATATAAAAACTGCATGTATGGGAGACCAAACTTGTTAGGATGATATAGACTACACTTGCATGTATGGGAGACTAAACTTTCAGGTGAGGAAGAAATAAACCTGAGAATAAATGGGAGACTAAATTAGCTAGTATCAAACACTACATTTACATGTATGGGAGACAAAAGGCACCATAACTTTAAAACATACCAAAGTAAAAGTCACAGTACTTGAAATTTCAAATGTACCCGAAACTAGAACATTTTTGCTTGTTTCTAGTATATTTTTTGACCACCCGGTGGTCTTGTTTAGTATGTGTTATGGCCAACCTGTTGCCATTTAAGACTAAATTTTGCTGCTATGGGTGACTAAGACCATCTGTATGGGAGACCAAACTAGCTGGTATGGGAGACCAAACTAGCTGGTATGGGAGACCAAACTTGCTGGTATGGGATTCTATATTTCCATGTATGGGAGACAAATCTTGCAGGTACGAGAGTTAATATATGCATGTATGGGAGACTAAACTTAATGCAATGGGTTGCTAAAACCTTAAATATGGAAAACTAAACTTGATGACAGTTTCAATTCATATTATGGGAGTAAAAATTTGCAGTAGGATTCGGAATATAAATGAAAATTTGGGTTTGGAAAAAAAAAATAATCCAAAAAAAAACTTATTTGGGAATAGAAGTTTAAGTAGAAGGGTGAAAAAAGTTCAGAAAAGATGATAAATAATAACAAAAAAAATTAAAAAATGGTCGGGATGCCATGATGAGAATGAGTTTACGAACAACATATACCTCGTATGTATATGTGAATATAGAGAGAAACAGTGCATAATTTTAAGTATATTAAAGTGGATATCTTACAGCTGTAAAGCATGCATATTATATACACCTAGATGTTCAAGTGGATATGGGATGCACAGCTGCTGCATATTTAAATTCATACCTGGGAAAGGATAGCCCAAGCCTGGATAACCCGTGTAGCCTCGACCGTAACCAAAAGTAGGAGGATATCCTGTAAGAAAATTGCATTAAAAAATTAGCACAAAAACACAATAAAATAACTTAGAAATAATGAAATAGTAGATAGTGCATAAAATTAATCAAATTATAATTTCACTTTTTAAATTTTCCATAAATTTAAATTTTTCAGGCCAGTCACTTGCTCCCTCTAGTGGCAATATATATTTATGGCAATAGTTCACATATGTATACACATGGCACTTCATACTTTTG
>JAQFYV010000725.1:0-10326 GCA_034695065.1 Choneiulus palmatus | reverse complement strand
CATCTTTAGAAAAATGCAAATAGATTTCTAAAGATAATCTTTAGAACTCTAAAGCATTATTTTCTATAGAGCTCTAAGAGGAAATTTTCATGTGGGCAAATTCTAGTGCTCTGGCTGATTTGACTCGTGATGACCTTGCATTGTTAATTTACATCATCACAATGACTGGAATATGACATTACATGGGATGGCTGTGCATAAAAAACACAATAGTAAACAGCTGTAGTACTTCCACCTGGCACTCGTGAGACCTGGGTTCAATTCCCAGATTGGTTAGGGACGTTTTAAGAATGTTCAATCAATGGTATGTGGATGTGGTATTGCAAATTATAATTACATGCCTAATTTAGATTACGTGAAACAACGAGACAGTAGCAATGCACTAGTTCATTCCCTAACTTTTAGTTAATAATGATCATTTTTAAATACCAGTATATAGACAGCTTCATCCACTCTTGTTTATTTGTATGGTAATACTTTTATTCAGTTTTAATATGAAATAAGTACACATATTTCAATTGTAAATTTGTAACAAATATAATAGATTAGTACATATAAAATAGAATGGTGTGAAGATCTAAAATGACCCGAGTAATAATAAAAGCATGAATCATATGTTGTTTTAAATACAATTTTCTCTGGAGGCCTAGGCTATGCTCACTTTGCAGAAGTGTATCATTTGCTGGGAAACGTGTGAGAGGTGTAATGCCCCTATTAGGAAAATTAACACCAATGTTAAGTGTAGATACACAAATTTTCATAATTAACTAGTTTTGAGCTAGTTTTTTTCAATATAAAAATGCCTAATATTGAATTAAAATCTAACCTTGGAACAAATTTAACGATACTTTCTTCAATACCATAAGCATGCAGACTAATTTCTTCATGCTTTTGAAGCCTAACAGTGGACAAATTCCCAAACTTGAAATCATTTAGGCTTATAAATTTTAAAACTTTGTCAACTTTCCATTTGCTCAGTTGCGTGCATTTGAGCCTGACGGGTAAAAGTATTAAATCAAATTAGTTTTAATTTAAATAAGCCGGAATGTCTGGCGGCTAACAGATAAAATTACAAAACTATTGATGAGATTTCTGTACAACTTTTGCGGTATTCCTGAAAACACATCAATTACATGTACATTGTATGCACATCCATCCGATTACTTAATTTTTCGACACACTGGCGTAAATATAATTTAATGCCCAAGTTTTGAATGTTATTTTGAAAATTGTATAAAATCCATATTACAACAAAGGGATACCCGGTAGTGTTGGCCTGAAGCTCAATCAGGGTATTCAGAACTTTATATGATGATATCTAATTGACATATACAAGCAAAGTTTAGAAAATTGGACGTTATTCAGATTATCACAATAATTTGGATCTATGTTTCAATATTTATTTGGGTTAAAATGAACTATAAAATCAAAATCCTTTTAGTGAATAATTAGACAAATCAAAATTGATTTAGGCCTACTGTATCAGTAAAGTGTGCATATTTAAATTAATTTTTGTGATGTTTAAATTACATAGGACAGGGAGGCCTGTGTATTCTGTAGCTAGGCCTCAATATAATAAAAAAATTCAAAATAGATATGAAATAAATGGAATAAATTTGGTTTTATTGAAATGTTGGTGGACATTTTTAGGTATCAGCCATGGTGCAAGATAGTGGAGCACTTGCTCTATTGGAATACATGACTTTTTCTGCCATTATTAGTTGGACAGTGATCCTTTACTGGACATGTATTACCTGGTAACATTTAAAACATAAATATCAACTGAGAGCACATTTTAATTAACAAAATGAGTTTTTTAGTAAGCCTATTTATTCTGTTCTAATGTCTGCAGTTACTAGGTACAGTATCTAGTTAATCTAGTTATTGTAAAGTGTATAAATGGTGAACGTGTTGTAGCACCATCTATTAAGATCATTTTTAGTGATATTGTCTATAGTAACAGCATGATAAGGATAAACAAACAAAAAAAATGTTTGATTCCGATCCCCCGACTGACCCTAATTTTTATTGCAATTTTTTGTTTTCTTGCAAAACTTAACAAACGGGAATTTTGTGTAATCCAAGACATTTGATGGAAAAATACATTTTGCAATGAAGAAAAATAGGTGATATAGTTTTATACTAAAACATGTAGGCCTACATATAATATATACATAGGCCTACGGGGTACATTAAAAAAAATATAAAGCCAACTGACCGACCCTGTTTTATTTTTTGACGAGGGGATCAGAATCAAACTTTTTATTTGTTTGGCCTAACAGCTTTTTGGCCTGCAATAGATGTGTTATAAATATGGCAACCTGTTTTTAAGATGGCATATTCCTATGGGACTACACTGCAATGAAGCAGCTGCAGTCTCCATCCCCGCCTGCAGAGCTAGTGTAGCAAAAGTATTCACCATCTTGTACCATAATTGATTTTAAAATTCACTAAATTTATATATTTCATAAAGTAGGGTAAAATTAAACATTGTCGTGCAAATAAATATATTAAATGCCACTGCATAATTATGGGATGAAAAATGCACAAACTGTTGTAGATCTATGTTTCAAAATAGGGAGTTGAGTAGGCTACTTATAAAACCTGGTCAAGTAATGTTTGCAAGATAGAATTGATTACAAATTAAAGTAATACAAAGTGAGCAAACAGTTTTCCAACTACAGTGGATAAAGTTTAACGTTAAATTGATACTTGACAACACAGCCATAATGCCTTAGATTTCACAGGCTATTTTAGGATTATATATAAATTAAATATGCATAACTTTAATGAAAGAGAATATATACTTTGCAAATAAAATTTTAAACTGATAAATGTAAAATGAAAGAAAATAAAATCAAGCATTGTAGAAGTGAGGGCATGGCTAGACTAGTTTTGATTCTCCATAATCATGAAAGTGAAAAAGTCAATCCTCCAGGAATGAGATTAGTCCTCAAAAATGACTAGATAAGTTTTCAGAATTAGATGAGTTGACGTGTCTTAAGTTGCATTTTACTGAGAAGGACTTTCACCACCATTTGGACAAGATGTGCAATTATTGTGGCCAACACATTCAATTACGGGAACATATCCGCTGTCCCACATTCCAGGATCACACCTCTCACATAATCCTTGCAATGTACATGGAATGCGGGACATTTGACGAAATTGGTATAAAAGACCCCTTGCCTGAAAAAAAATTAAATAAATTTTAATATAGGCCAACTGGTATCAAGAAATACTACAGTATCTCAGGAGAGGTTAAAATGCAATGTTCTGACGCTACCTTACGGAGAACCAGATCTCCATTCATGTGCATGGCTAAACTACTAAAATACAACAGCATTTCATCAGCATTCATATCCTGCCCAATCGTGTCTTCACTGTGGATGGCAATAATGGCCACACAGATGAATATTTTGAAGTAATCTGTCTGATATTGCACCCATGAAGCTTCCCACATTTTCAAGGCATCACTGTCTGGAAATTCTCTCTTTTAAAAACAAAGAAATAAGGAAGTTCTGAGTTTGAGTCTAGCAAATCTGTAATATTCCATGTCTTATAGAGCGAATTTTATGTATACCTTAAAACACAACAAAATCCACCGGTGACAAAATAACATTTCCATTGCATCCATGTGCTTTAAAAGATGCTTGTAAAATGTTGGCACCATCAAGCGTATCAGTTCACGGATAAAATTCTAAGTAGAACATATACAAATAGGAGCCAAATGTGAATTTTCCAAAGTTTTGTATTATAGATATTGGTGCAACTTTCCAGAACAAATTTAATTCAGATAAATTTAAGATATCTCCATACAAATCCTTTATAACTTAATCTAGACCTACATTGCCTAAGTATTGTATGATAGGCCTATAGTCCGAAATTGTTTGCTAATTTGATATTTTGCTTAAGTGTTATGATCAGCATATTCCACATCTTCTTTATATTGCATAAGTGAATTTCGTTACCAGATGCTTATCCATGTCATTATCTTTTGGTGAACTTATGAAAATGGTTTTCTGCATTAGGCCAACGAAGCACCAAAATGCATCCGATTCATTCTGAATTTCAGTCAAAATAGGAGCTAAAAGATCTGACATGCCCTGTGTGTAACCCATTGATGGATTATAAATGGCATAATTCAGAAGAATATTTCTGGAATAAATAAAGATTTAACGTTAGGATTTTGTAGATATCTGAAGGGTGAATAATAATCACGAAATTTTTAAAACAAGAGTTCATATTGACCTGGAAATGCAGGGCAATTTAGGGAAGAGGAATTTAGTCAGGGAAATTCTTATTAAGTGAATTTGTATGTAATATTTAATTTATAGCATGTATGTAATATTTAATTGACATTGGCATTAAATCTGAAAACGAAAAAACCACTGGTTGCAATTTGTATTTAGATTCATTTATTTCATTAATAATTTAAATGCCAGGGAAATTTTATTTTGGTCAAAGAAAACTTTTTTTGTTCAAGGAAAATTGAGCTTATAGCCAGGGGAAGTCAGGTAAGCCCAATTTTAAAATTCAGTATGAACCCTGTAAAAAGAAATGAAAGATATCATAATGCTCATATTTAAAGCATATTATTATTTTTTTAAGACTGTAATTAGAAGTTGTAATACAGGCTCTATTATTTAAGAAACTGGGTCTATAGTAGTTTAAATTAACTAATACTTCACAGCACTGAGCTTTAGCTCATGGTAAACAAGATAACCAAAAAAAAAAAAGTAAAATTAGATATCCATTTTTAAAATTGATACAATAGATTTTAATGATATTTCCTGGAATTTCCTGGTCTAAATCAAGTGTCAGTTCGTCATTACAAATATTCTTAAGTTAGACTCAATAACTCCATTAATTTATCACTCTTTGATTTAAATCTATAACATTTTGATGAACAATCATGTGATTTAGACCAGCTATTAAAAGCAAACCACTCTGCTAACATAAAAAAATTGTAATTTCTAACCTCATGACTTCCAAGTTGGGATTATCATCTCCTGCGAAAAATGGTTTTGATCTATCTGTACGCACAACATCTTTCTCAACAGTACACTGTATATTACGCCAAAACATATCCTTCTCATCCTCACTCATATTTTCCCTGTAACAAACAGAACATATTTTCTATGTACAAAAAGCTTGTTTGTTAGAGCATTTTATAATGGTAACCCTTAAGAGAAATGAAAGAAGAACCTTTTCCTACGTATACTCTGGTATTCCAAATAACTGTCACTTCGAATTTGCTCTCTTTCGTCCATAGTAGACATGAACGGGAAATAGTGCAACAAAAATGGCCAGACATCTTGGCGAATACTGTTTTCAAGACCACCAAAAAATATAGCCTAAAATGTTTAAAGAAGTTGATTTCACTGTTATGCCATACCATGCTAATTAATTTTTTATTTATTGACCATTGGGGTTATGATACATTAATGTGAACAAACTCGGGGGATGGGGAGTGGGAATGGGGATATTAAATGTAAATGACTGTCACACGTCTTCGTTAATTTTTTAACTAATATGAACCTGATAGAACATTAATTGGGCTTCAGTAATATTTTCCTGGTTGTCAATATAGAAAATAACATTTGTTTAGAAACTTGTTTTTTATCTTTATAATTTATTATTTTCTTTTATGTGCAAACAAGCTTGCTGACCCATTGTTAATAATTTAATATGGAACTACAATAGAAAGTGACAATCTTTATTAGCTTGATATTTATTAATTGGGGATATTTCTTTTATTTAAATTCAAATCACTATTCACTTTTTTCAAATGAAAGTCCTCTTCAATTTGCCCATCTTCATTTAGATATTCTCTCCATACATCTCCATCAACTAAACCATAAAGTCCTTCTTCTGGGTGACATTCTTCTTTGCTTACTTCTGGACGGCAAATGGAAAACTGTCGATAGGGACAGTTGTCTCTCTGGAATTGTCATTACGATAATGGATCGGAAAGTCTAAACAGATGTGTTTTCATTATTTTAATGTCTGTATGCGTTTCTTACTTTGGTTTTTGGTTTAATCAAGAAATCCCTGTCTTCAAAAACATCAACAAGCTTGTCTAAACCTCCATGGTGGAAGTGTAATATTTTGTACTGGCTTTCACAACTGGCAATCACTAATTGGCCACAAGTGCATTCTTTGTTACTGAAGAATAGTCTCAATGATTTCATCTGACCTATAAAATATAGCAGTAGCTGTTAGACTTATTCGATTGGTTTATAAATGCAAAGTCACTGTAACATAAGAGTGCATTGTGGTGTCCTACTCTTCTACTAAGAAAATGGATACAGGCCTGCAAAGTTGTATTCTGTGTTTTTGTATTTTTCTGTGGTTTACACGTGCACGATATCTTTCCACATGCACATATCGTTTCGTGTAGTATTATAAGTTAACATGGCAATGTAATTAGGTTAGTTTTTAAAAAAGTATAGCTTACCAAGGTCCACGGAAAAGAAACTACACGACTTGGTCTTGTAGCTTGGACTTGGCGTGTTTGGCTGAGTGGAAAGACATTGATCAGGGAAATTCAGTTTGTGAACCATGGCTAGAGATTCGGGAGTCCCTTCGATATAATAGGAAGAAAAGTTCATGCATGGGGTATATCCAGGAGTGTTGAGGAAGGAATCTAGTTCGGATGGAGAGGGTAAGACAGAATCTGGGTCACAGTTAGAGGTAGTGGAAGTAGCAGAAGAAGCACCATCATTTAAATCACTTAATTCTAAGTGCCTGGTAACAGATATGTTGGGCATGGCACCAGCAGAAGTGACTAGACTACTTGCATCGTTCAAATTTAATTTTAAACCCTTCTTCCTCGGCGACGAATGATGGTTAGAATGCCTTGCAAGTTGTTCCAACTGATTGAGGTGGATTTTTGCATATTCCAAACCAGTTTCCAGCTGGGGATGGCTTATTTCATTGTCCATTTTTGCATGTACAATCAGATTTTCACCAGTCATTCTTATATCATAAATTGGAATTGAGGTTTCGCAATTTCTCGGAGTATGCAGATCGTTGAGTTCGGAAATCATTGCTTCCAATGCAACTGTAACTTCTTCCGGTTCGATGCCAGAATCGTGCAAAGATTTTGCATAGTTTTTATCCGCAACAGCTTTTACTTTGGATTTACCATTTAGAGAATTAGATTGAGATTGGTTGGAGTCTTTACCGAAATCTTCGCCTCCGAAAACCGTACACCTTTAAAGGCAAACAGGTATCCCATACAGTCTACAATGTTTGCCTGGAATGTTTCGCTAGCTAGATATTTACTTTTAACAATTTTCAACAGAAAGTGATATTTTCATTTTCAAAAAATGTTTTTAATGTTTAAAATGTTTAAAAGTTTATGTAAAAGATTGGAAGTGAATCCTACCCCTTATTTGACTCGTGAAAACCTAAGGATCCCTCTGTCGACTGCTCACTTACAAGAGATTGATGTGGGGAAGTGCTGTTTGAATGAATTGATGGAAGAGAATGGCGAGGCGAACGTCTTGGACTAGGGCATGCACTGCTACGTGAACTGTGACATGGAGAACTGCAAGAAGGGAATTTGTAAAATCGCTGGCTTAGGTATCGGTGACAAGTCAAATTCAAGTAGAGCGTTTATTGACTTACTGGTTGGGCGTTCGCTTTTCAATACTTTGAGGATTCTTTTTTAATGAGGAATTTGGTATCCATGTTAATATTAGTGTGGATCCCATGGTCTGAAATTGTTAACAGAAAATGAAAAATGTAAAAATATTGAGCTTTATGAAGGCATTTTTGAATTAAGACACTAACTTCGTCATTTTGAGCTCTGATTGTTAGGTAACCAGGGTGATGCTCAGCTTCAGTTCTCAGTGGCAATGGTGGATGGACACACACATTATTCTTGCAATAAATAACTTCTTCTTTGGCTTTAGAAGCGTTTATCACATCTTGACCATTTAGTCCTAACAGTGATGATGCACGCCGAATCAAGTTGTGAAAAGCCATGTTTTAATCCGCTTATGGTCCTCACATCATTCTAGTCAATTTTATTCAGTTGCCTGATGATGTTCACTTTGAATTTCCATCTAGAATGGGCTGGCATTAGAACAAACTGAACATTAGATCTAGTGTGATTCATATGAGCTCTTTGATATGCCAGTAAAATCTAGTTGCTAAATCATTTCTATGGCAATTAATGAAGTCAATACAGTAAACATATGAGTAAATATACCTAGGCCAGCTACTGGTATTGTGCCAAAACATCACAAATATATTTGGCTTTTCTAGTAGAACTGTGCCAAAAACAAATGCTAAGTATGATTTTATGGTTTGCCTTTCAATCCATTTATTTATTTATTTTTGAAATTACATTTAAATTCTGTTCAGTATCCTATGTCATTGTAGTTATGCAAACCATATGGTTGTTTAAATCAGACATTCAGAATGATATGCCCTCTATGTCATTTGAGATTTAAATATATTTAATTAGAATTCTTAATCACTTTGATCTAGTCTTAGCATTATCCTCTTGAAAGCTGAAGAAAGTGCAATCTGTTTTGGCTATATTTAACAGAAAATTTGTGTGAACTTGTCATCTGGTATAAATATGTTAATGCGTGAATGCATGAAGTTAATACATTAACATTAATGTGACGTTATATGAGGAAACCCAAATTTTTACAATAAAAAGCAAAACTCAATTCCATCAGCTACGGTATAGTTTATAATGGGTAGAATCTTTGTGACTGTCATTTACTAATAGTATATAGCCGTACATAGGGCCATCTCTTATATGTTCTTTTTTATACAATGAAAATATAGCTCATATAGATTTTTTTAAAATTTACCTCAAAATTGTAAGGAGTTTAATTAATCGAACGTTGATGATTAAATTTCAATTGACACAGCAGTATTTCTACTAATTGTGAGATTTAACTCCTGCCAAATACCATTGCCAAAACTGAATACAGTGTATTAAGTGGACAATTTTATCCTGAATTCCAATATAGTAAATATATTTCTATTTTACATAGCAGCTACATGACACAAATATCATTTATTGGAAGTTTTAAACGAATTTTTGTAACATACAATGCAGGTTTACCAGGTAGTTAAAATTTAGCCATGATAAGCTATTAAGTTAGAACTACCTAACTTAAATAATTTTTTCGTTATTATTTTAAATGAATGACTGTATGCCCGATATATTGATAACTTTTTCGTGGGATAAACGCCCATCTTTTTCTCACACCATAAACTCAAGCTTGTTATGAGATATTAAAGAGAGCAATGTTTAAGCTCGTAAATTATTACCTATAGCTGACATCATTTAGGAAAAATGCAGATTTGTGCCAAGATAATGTAATTTGGTGGTTTATTTTTAGCATAGTTTGTAACCATATGTTCTTGATGTCATCTCCTTCCTGATGATGCTGGATGTTCACTTTCACTTGGAGATGATCATTTAGTCCAGATCGTACTCCCTACGTGGCGCTTTTGATGCACTTGGAACTTTGTGAATGAAGCCTCTCTTTGCTAAAATTGGACATTAATTTTGCTTCCGTGTTGCGGCTGAATTTTATCTACCTCAGTACTAGTTGTTTGTAAATACACTGTTATAAACTAGCTACTGCACACACGAATGAAAATTGAAAGGATCCAAGGTAAGCCGTGTTTATTGTTTGCATGCTTGCTTAAAGATCATCCACCCAGTGCGCATGCTTCCTATGCACGAGTAGTGATGCAATTAACCCAGGCTCATTGCACAACAGGTATAAAATTCTAGTACCTGAACAAGACTACTGTAGGTAGATGCTGTAGATATCATACTCAAGTCTCAGAAACTTAAGCCATACATTTGATTACAAGTCAGCTCAGCCTCATTGTACCACGCAGACTAATCAGCCCTGATTAGTCTGCATGGTATTTTCTGGGTATATCTAGAGGTCCCTTTTGGTCAGCCATGTCCATGGTGTCCCCAACTTATAGGCAGAGCGGCTCGGCTATGGGTTAGATCTGCATTTTAGGGGTCAGCAGATGGAGTAGTACCTGTTTGGCCCATCATTTTGATATTGAATGACACACTGCCGCAAGGCCGTCTTAACGGCATAATAGGCCCCATGGGTAAATCAATGCATTAGGACACCTAACTGCATTAAAAGTTATATAGATTTGCATGTGACCCCTATGGTCATGGGGCCGTTCAAGTATTATGTAACTGTTTCTTTTTTTTTGCCCATGTTTTACCCCCCCCCCCTCCTCCTACTGTAACACTCCATAACAAAACCTGGCACCCCCCCTAAGGTTTTACATGTACACAACTCTGTCGAGTTTACT
>JAQFYV010000724.1:0-10330 GCA_034695065.1 Choneiulus palmatus | reverse complement strand
CCAGTATTTCCAGGATTAAATAAAAATCCAGTATAATTCCAGGATTTCAAGGATTTCCAGTTCAGTAGACACCCTGTAATTACTATTAAAGAATCCAAATGGACTATAATGATCCAATTATCCAGTAAATTGTATATACATGTTAATAAATCTAATAAAATATTATGTATATATAATAAATGCAGAATTTCTGTTGAGATCATGAATTACATGTATAAACATACACAAAATGCTTATTTACTTTACTGACATTTTTTTTAAATAATATAGCAGCATTATCTTAATGTACGTAGGGGCTATGGTTCAGTAATAATGCCTTCAATAGGAAACTCAAAACTAATTAGTATAAAACAATGAAATATTAAATATGTGTAAATAATACACGGGATTTACATGAACTTCTGACTTATGATATTATAATTTGGCAAGAGCTGGACCGTAGTATTATAGGGGTCATGCCCTGATGCCAGAAAAAAAAGGGTGATTTGGCATTCAAATTGATGGGAGTTCATTCAGGCAGGTTTTATAAATGGGTTAAGTATGGCTCTTGTTCACATAAAAATTGTAACTGATAAAAAATAAATGACCTTGAAAATTATATAACGCAGTTTTTTTTATTTAGTTCATACCACTATTATTCTGAAAATAGGGAATTCATTATATGGGCTAATTAATAGAATTAATATTGACAGCATTTACAATTATAATCTGTTATAATACTCGTGCAAGGATGAGCATACATAGCACTTTCAACGTATGCCACCACAAGTGCCCAAACATATATATAGGGGCAATGGGGAGGGATGACAGTCGCTGCCCCCCCTCTTAAATTTCCGAATTAATTTGTGGTTTACTTTATACACTTTCATTTTAAATTGTGAAAATTTTTAAAAAACTTTTATTGATTGTAGATTGTGCCACCCTCATAGAAAATTCTTTTGTTCTGCCCCTCCCCTTCTGTGAAAATGAACATTATCTTTGCCCATAAGTAAAAAAAGCTTTCTGAAGAATTCTGCAGAAAATCGGGGAGTTTTTATGCGGAAAATTTTCTACAGCAGAATTTCTACAGACACTTTTGGGAATTAAGAATTACCATAACATCAGTAATTAACACATTTGCAATATTATTATGTACACATAGACCTGTACTCTTTCATTACTTACATGTACATTGGTCTTTAATATAATTACACTAATTATAATTATCATTTACGTAAGGCCTCATGTACACCTAACAATTAGTTCTCAAGCCCTATAAATGCTCAACTACAAACTTTGACAATCTACCTGTCCTTTTTGCGGAACTAAATATTCTGAAGTTATTATGAAGCTAGGACGTCATCGATGTCATAATAAGAAATATTAAAGAAAATGATTTACAACACAAATGTAGGGACTAATTGCAGCATTTGTCGAGCTAATGTCATTTGAAAGTGTAAAATAAAAGGTAGGATCACCTTTTAGACAATTTTTTTTCTTTCAAGAGTATTCATTACGAAAATACTATTCCTAAAATATCCCAACTATGTTATGCATGGTTATTTTATTAAAAATTAAAATAAATTTGAATTGAAACTGTTGCTGAAGTCATCTACCCACGAATTCAAATAAAGAAGAATGAACTCACGTGGGTTTGTTCCAACGTGCAAATTACACTTGGTGTTCAGTAATTTGCACATGCATGGAAAAATGTAGGAATGCGACGTCATTCACATACCATGACATTTCTGCCACTACTGAATTTTTCTTTAATTTATTATTAAAAAAACTAAGCATAACATAATTGTGAAATTTTGGGAATAATAATTTCTTAATTAATACTCATGAACGAAAAAAATATTGTCTAGGGTGGTCTTACCTTTTAACTGCAACCTAATACCTCTGTCCAGGCCTAAAGCCGGGAACCTGTCCAAAGGATCTCACAAATTACCTCATTTTCCCCAATGTGATGATACACTGCAATTGCCTTCCAACAGCTAGCTCTAAATTAAAGGAAATTAAATTTAAAGAATATGTTAAACTTACAAATAATAACATTTCAGCATTGCTGTTGATTGTGGGACTAACCTCCATCATTTGGGTTATCTATGCCTATTATAGGGTGCAATACTGACTTGAATTTGGAAGTTATTTTTACTGTAGGGGTTTACCATTATTTTTTTTCCTGCAAACTAAATGGTTTTCCCATTACTTCTGTGGGATTTACATTCATGGGACTGTGTGGGAGTTTCTATACATTTATTGACAATAGCAGTTGATGAGCTGATGGCATGCATAAGTAATGTATTATCTTGTTCTCACACATTGTACTTAATTATGACTTCAGAGGTGCTTCACCAGAAAAACTTGTTTTATTGCTCAAACTTTAGCAAACTCAAGCAAAGTCTAGATGTTACTATCAGAAAGTTTTCTTGTTATTCATTTGACATGCTTTACATGTATAATGCACTTTGTGCATGCGAATGATAAGAAAATTTGACATTGTCATGCTAGTTGAGGACCTTTCAGGAAAAGGTTTTTACTTGAATTCATATTTTACTTCAGCAGCCATATATGATGTAACATGTAAAGGAAACAATTTGTCTCTCTTGTATACTGACTTATTGATTGCATATTGCAGTTCAAGAACATTCAAGCTGCAATACCAGGTATAATGATGCTAAACAAGTTATTTTCTTATGAATTGCAGCACTGGTTTAATATAAACCGTGATATTCAGTTGTACTTAAAGGGGTATAATGGTAAATGTCAGTTGTGATCTTGGATAATTTGATGACAGCACAACCATGACGTAAAAAGCAAAACTATGTAGAGGCTAAACAAGTTATTTTCTTATGAATTGCAGCACTGGTTTAATATAAACTGTGATATTCAGTTGTACTTAAAGAGGGTATAATGGTAAATGTCAGTTGTGATCTTGGATAATTTGATGGCAGCACAACCATGACGTAAAAAGCAAAACTATGTAGAGCCATTACCAATCACATGTTCACTGTCAGGTTTATAGCTACTGGAGTTAGGGTGTAGTGTAGCTCATTGGAGGGTTGGAGCACCTGAAAACTCCGAGGAATTTTATTTGAGCAATCCAGGGTTGAGTCTCGAGTTTTAAACTTAACAAGGTTTAATCCAACAAAACTACATAAAATCAATGGGAACATGAAAAATATAAGTTCCTCATTGATTCACCAAATAATGGTTATTGGTAGCTAAAAAAAACCAATCATGTAAAGGACAAACTGTCCTGTTCAAAAGCTATAGATATATAGCATCAGACTAAATTCTCTAATATTTAAACGTAAAACCATGTTAGATAAAGTATAATATATTGCTTTAACCTGATCTAAAATCATCGTTTATATAACGTTGGAGATCATATTGATCCATTATCACGTGCATTTTTTGTCTTTTATGCAAATTTTTTTTTTTGTAATTTAAAAATAAGCCTATTTTGTTCACAATCATGTGGTATGATTTATATTTCGTGTGTCTCGATCAAGATTAATTGAAGTATAATTGCTTAAATAGATTGGTTTATGAAAAAAATCTTTTCATTACTGTGTTTTACCCAGTTTTAATTTATTCACACTCTGGCACATCTAATAATCAGATTGGATGGTATTTACTGAATATAATTAAAACGTTTTTATAGCTTTTTAAGCGTGAGAATTCTTATTTACTCTGAAATTAAAGGGGGATTACCGTACCAAGCTTAAAACTAATCTGTTTTTTATTCCCGTTGCATTTTAATTAGAATTGGATGGGATTAACTGTAATTCTACAGAATATAATCCTAGGAAAAAATAGCGCTATTCCACTTTTTTATCATAGTTCCAATGTTACTGGTAAAAGTGCGTATGAACTGTTCCTTCATATATAGAATTTCAATCAATATACCGTACTTATTCAGAAATGTTGGGTTTGTTTGATTTTGTAAAATCCATGAATTAGTTTTAATCGTTTTAAAATAGACTTAAGGGAGTTTCGTGATCATCAATTTTAATCTATTAAGCGCTGTATAGCTAAAGGAGTTTTACATAATTGATATATTGTTAACTGCAGGTATACATTTGAAAAGACTTGCCCCCCTCCCTTCCCCCCCTTTCCCCCCGCTGTTTAAATGCATTTAGTAACTGAATGACAAACTGCATATGTGTAAATGCATTTTAAAAGGGTTTCCGTAATGTTAATCGACCATAGGGAATTAAATACATAGCCATTTTCTAACCAAAAGATGTAAAAAGAATAATAGAAAATACCAATATTGATAGAATGTTAATAGCTAGGCAATATTCCCGGTCTTGTTTTGAAAAAGTATTTCAGTCAATAAAATAGAATACGAAAAGTGTAAAAAATTAAAAGGGTAAGACCACCTTGTACAATTTTTTTATTTCAAGAGTATATTCATTAAAAAAGTAGGCCTACAATTCCCAAAATTTCACAACTTTGTTATTTTTTCAATAATAAATTAAAGAAAAATTAAATAATGGCCGAAATACCATGGTATGTGAATGACGTCGCATTCCTACATTTTGCAATGCATGTGCAAATTAAAGAACATCAAATGTAATTTGCACGTGCAATGCACAACATTTTGGAACAAATCCACGTGAGTTCATTCTTCTTTATTCGAATGTGTGGGTAGATGGCTTCAGCAAAAGTTTCAATTCAAATTTATTTTCATTTTTTATAAAATGACTATATATATGCATAACATAGTTGTGAAATTTTAGGAATAGTATTTTTAAATGAATACTTTTGAAAGAAATTATTTTTTTATTTAGGGTGGTCCTATACCCTTTGACTTTTATCCTTTCACAGCCTATTTTTTAAAAAAATGTTTTATGAATCGTCCACTTGTTTTAAGAAGAAAAGGACGACGGTATCTGCTAACTGATAAAATACTCTTTAAATTTTCAGAAATTTTTTAAGATATTTTTTAAAGTTTTTGTTTGTTGAAATTACAGCATTCTAATTGTATCTGAATGCGGTCAGTTCATCAGCAAAATTTATTCAGTATTTGGGTGCAACTGCCCTATTCCTCTGTAAACGTGGGATCATGTATATTATATTAGCTTATACATTCTGGATATTTTTTAAATGGAACGTTATTTCTTAAAAAAAAATATGCTCCAGGTTGTGTACAAATTGAAACTTGTGCTTGGGATACGTTATATTAAGAGTTTCTTTTTATATTGATTAAAAAAAAATAGCATTTCAGGAAAGGCAAAAGGCAATTTCTAATGGGATTTTAATGCACGTCTAACCAGTTCTTTTGCCCTTTCTCCAAGTTTTGACTAAAAAAAGTTTCTTTGGAATATTTTGGGATTTAAAAGAATTTTTAGATTCGCATTGTAAGCAAAGGACATTATGCTCATGCCCTTTGGCTACATGTATATTTAACCATATTTATTGTGGGTGTGTATCGCAAAATGTATTTAGAAAATGTGAATCCTGTTGTCAGGTGGGCGAATGAATGCATTACCCCATTGCTAAAGGGGTAATGACCATCTCACTATGGTAAGTAATTTTTGAGACAAAATGAAAAAAGGCAATTATTATAGGAAAAATTTAAATTCAATCAAAATTAAAGCATTTCTTAATTTTCTCTAAAATACGAGCAGTTCCATTTTGTCCTCAAGTGGTGAATGGTCACCAAACGTGTAAAACTATTTATTATTTTTACCACTATAGTATTTTTGGCTCTGTCTTAACTATTAGCAATATTAAAGGGGAAATGAACCATCTATAGCTATTGATGTTTACTGTAAAATTACACGCGATGATAAAACCCTTACTAGTTAAAAAAGCAACTACAATCTGCCGAATAATTTTATAAAATTAAAAATTACATGACGTCGCGTTTAGAAACATGCGGAGAAATAGAAAATTTTAACTTCTCGTTTTGTCACCAGCAATCTTGAAAATCATGGAATCTAGTAAATGACGTCAGACTCCAAGGTACTGGCAATGCTTTTGTGACAACATTGACGCATCCTAACATATGTTAAATAATCTGACACAAGTATATGGCGTGTCAAAGTTGTGTCGTCTGCAAGCATCAGCTCTTTAAACTTACCTTTTTCATTAATTCTGTCAATATATAAGAGAATATAGTTGTCGTTTTTTAAGTAAGTGTTTTTCTTTTTTGCATATATAGCCAAGTATGCTAGTGCCCAATGATTTTTGAATGAAAATGCTTGAAATCGCGTTGCGAATTCTTGCTTTTTGCTGGTTTTGAACATTAATGGTCAAAGTTTCTTGACCCAATGAGGGTTTAGGAGGGGGTTAAAAATTTTTCGGACTCTAGCACGCTTGGCTATGGAAATGCACATTTAACGTGGAAAAATGAGGCCGGAAAGCACAGTGATAAAAAAGATATAAACATTTTTCTCATTATACCACATTACTATATGTAATATGCTGCTATATTCAAGACTTCGTAATAATTATAATTTCATAGTAAGTAAGTTTGATTAAAAATTTACTCCTCCTACTATTTTTGTGTTATTTCTTTTACAAATAGGGCATGGCACCTAACTTTCTTATAGTTCATTTTTGAGAAAATATTTACTAAATTAAAAAAGAAGAAAATACATTTTTATGTAGTTATATGCCATATTTAGATACAGCTTAGTTCATTTTGTATAAATATTTACTAAATTAAAAAAAGAAGAAAATTCTTTTATATAGTTATATGCCATTTTTATATATAACTTTTTAAAAATATTATAAACGCAATATTTTAATGGCTCTTCTTGTAAAAAACAACATCATATAGTTCACTTTTGAGAAAATATTTACTAAATTAAAAATAGAAGAAAATACATTTATATAGTTATTTGCCATTTTTAGATATAACTTATAGTCATTTTTGTGAAAATATTTACTATACATTTATATAGTTATATGCCATTTTTAGATATAACTTTTTAAAAATATTATAAACATATATTTTAATGGCTCTTCTTGTAAAAAAACAACATCATAATGCATAGCAAATAGTGCATGTTTCATGATGAAATAGTAAATGTAAGAAATTATTTATCTAGTGTTATCATGAAATCTTATATGCAAATTTTGGCTATTGGCTTCATTTTGCATGTTATATGTGAATCATTCACTGGTTTCTGCGCATAATTTATCTTTGAAATTTGGTTATGAGAATTTCCTTGCATGAATGCAAGTCTACAATTGGGCTTTTATTACCTCTGGATGACATTAAAATTGTCGCTTTTGTAAGAAGCTATATTTTATTGTGTTTTCTAATGTAAGGAAAACATTGTTTTTGTCAATTGCAGTGAAATAGGAATAAGATAGGCACTTTTGATCCAAAGATATTGGCTAATGTTTGAGATTTCGAATGAATCCTCTTCCTTTTTGCCTGTTTATTACTTTTCATCTTCCTATATGTAGTGATCATACTGGCGTGAAATTATATTTTCCATATCCAATTTTAGCAATTCTTTTGTTTATGTACCTAAAAATGGTCTGATTAAGTACCTTACTAGAGAGAATGTTTTCTTTAAAGTGGCTAATAGTATATATCATGAAACTATTTAACTTGTGGATAAACAGATACGAGTATGAACAGCAAAGACTGGATCCATGGATCAATTTAAAGGGGAACGGTATACCCCTAGAAATGTTGTTTCATTACCATAGAGTATATAAAAAAATTATACATGTAGAGGTTTCGTCATCTATGTTTATATAGTTTTTAAAAAAAGATGTCTTCGTAACGATCTCCTTCTTGTCATGGTGAATAAGGATTTTATCATAATGACAACGAAAGCCTTTAGCAGACGTACAGGGTGTTTCACAGCACGTTTTTGTTTCTTTATTAGTTGTTTCAAATGTAGACTGAACATAGTTGCCAAAACTTCGAGCTAATACGTTCTATTTTAGTTCAATCTAAAAAATAACTTTCTTTAGAGAACCGTTCGATTTCAAACTGGACTCAATTTAATAACAAATGGATGTTAACTAATTCAGAATTAGTGCATAGGGTTAAGTTTCACGTATGCCAGCCACCATATATATATACAATGTAAATATTTACTCATGATTCCACATTAACATCCACGTATGCAGAATTGTAAGATTAAATAGTATTGGCAGTTAATCTGATTCAATTTTAAGAGGACATTTCAATCATGCATAATCACACCCAAATGGCTTTATAGATAGGATCGTTTTCTAACCAAACGACATAAAATACATTCAAAGTATAATTCAAAGTAAAATCTTCAAGGTATTAATCTTTATTTAAAAAAAATCAATTAATAAAATAAAAAATTAAAGAAAAACTGTAAATATGAAATTTCATTTTGATGAATTTGAGACGATGTGATGCAATAATTGTATAGTTTAACATGTATTGATCTAAACCTCCAGCCAACCATGTTGCTTTCAAACAAAATTTTACTTATAATTCATAACTTGGTAATCTACAAAGATACTCTGATTTACAAATATACTCGCATATATGTGTATAGTGATACAAATGTACTGGTTTGTTGAACTTTAAATGCCTCTATGTAGACAAAAAAAAATTCTAAATAAAAATTTTTCGTAGCTTATTTTATTATATATACTTTAATATCTTCATTGTATTAACGTTAAATTCACGAAGCAGTTATAAATTGAATTATAGTCTTCTGTGATCTAAATATGCATCCTACCTGGTGTGTTGTTGTAAATTGACATGGTTTCTATTTAATTTTCTTTATTCCCATCCTGTTTGTTGGACGTTTATTATTGTACTTTTCTATGTCCTGCTGGGTTATTGATTTTCGTTCATTTCTTGCTTTTGAACAAATAATTGCTCGCTAAAAAAAGTAGGGCGTTTCTGCATAATGAAATTTTAGCTGTAAATATCAAATATGTTTACCTAGTATAGTCGATTTTATTGTGTACAATACAAGCATGGTTGTCTCATTATGTGTGTGCATTTATGCCAATTTTTTATTGGCTGGTGAATCCTCAAAAATGTAATTTAGCCATTATAGTAAAAGTATTGGAAAGTTTTCATTTTAGATTGATAATTTAGACATTCAATATTGGAAAATTAAATTCATTCTTGGCTGGTTATTCAGACATTCCACTTCATTGTTAGAAAAATTTTCATTTTTGATTGGTAATTTAAACATTGTATAGGCCTACATCACGATTTGAAGAGCATTCATTGTTGTTGTTAGACTGGTAGACATTCTGTTACAGGTATTGAAAAGTTTTACTCATATTGGAAGATTGATAAGGGAATTAAGGGGAGTATCATGCATGGAGTTGAGAACCCTAAAATCTCCCTATATATTCTCATATATAATTACGTGGACCATATATATATTATGACATTAAAATATCATTTGTCTAAAGTTTTGATCTTATTATATACGTTTTGTGTTGTAGAGTTTTAATTTTTAATACCGCAAATATCTAAATTATAAATCGCTTCACTCAATTTGAACAAAAGTTAATTAAAAATGGATTAATGACCTGGTTGGAAATATTCCATGCAAATTTAGTTTCGAATTTGTATTGGCAGCACAATAATGAGAGAAAATGTAAAAATTACACATTGTAGTGCATTTATAATTGAATATAACTGACCAATGCTGCCAAATTTAGTAAATGCCATCGGATGAGTTCCAACATGGTTGAGTTTTTGTGTAATATAGTAAGTGGACAAAAGATATAACAGAAATGAGTTTCAGTCTCATAAATTATGTTATATAATCATTATTAATGAGTGCATGGATCCATACGATCGAGTATACTATTAGTTCACTATTGCAATTGATCAAATTCAACAGATAACTTGTGGAGCCATCTATTGGTATACAGAGTAACCCTGTAGTTGGTATTCGTTCCATGTGGCAATAGGGAATATAATGTTTGCATAAAACACCTGTTTGTCGAATATATTTGCTTCATAGCATTATCTATGAAGAGCTTTTCAAAGTGAGCAACAGATGGCACAACACATTGATTGCAAACTAAATGTAAAAGGTACCTGCAGGCCTAAGGAAGTTATTTCTAAACGAAAAAATAGTTATGAAACACCCTGTGCATGTAACTGATGTCAGTGACTTGCCATCGATGATATGCATCAATGCCAATTAAGAGGGGATGCACAGTATAGATGAATTTATATGTACCCAAAAATTGTTTTATCGATGACAAATCACTGGAGTCAGTTACATGTACATGATGGTTCATAACACGTTTTTTATTTTAGTTTTCTCATTTTAAGGGTGGGTTGGAGCAAAGTTAATGGCTCATTGAGAAATTAAAAAAGGATTAATTTTGCAACCAATGGTCCAACATTAAT
>JAQFYV010000723.1:0-10332 GCA_034695065.1 Choneiulus palmatus | reverse complement strand
CCAACCCCCCCCCCCCCCCCCCCCTCCCTTAATGAATACACTTGAAAAAAAAAAAACAGTCTAGGGTGGTCTTACCTTTTAAGACAAATGGACAATTTTTAGCAAATTTTTAAAGATAGGCAGAAAAAGGATACATTCTCATTAACAACACTTTTTATTCATTTAATTGGAATATGTTTTTTCACGCAAACCCAGGTAATTCGCCTAGCTATGTCCATGGGCGGTTAACATTGCTGAATCCCCCTCTTCAGTGCCATTTTAATTAAAGTGCCAGCAGTCCCATCAGATACTAGTCCGTACTATTTTCCACTGTAGGAAATATAATGAATTTACTCACTTCGTCAGATAGTGGCACCCCATCAGCCAAGGATTTCCTCCTCCTTAATTCTGAAAGTAATTCAGAGAATTCTTCTTTCAATTCTTCCATTCTTGTACGAAGATGTTGTTGAGCAAAGGCTTCATCTGAAAACTGGTCCGATTTTTCATCGTTGGAACATGTCAGTGCTTCTAGCCTTTGGGTAATTTCGTGTAATTCTTCTTGGACGGCATGTAATTTACTTTGAATCTAAAAATAATAAAACAAACACACTTATAACTTGCAAACTGTTTTATCTCTATTTTTGCAGCACTGTTTATCCACAGATTGTAATGATGTTTTAACACATTGTAACACGCACACGTTCGTGCCTGAAGATAACAGCATGCCATTATACACCGAAGCTCTTGTAATCATAAAATGATCCGGTATAACGGCATATTTATTTTAAATGGCAAATTAAATAAACATGTTAAGAAGGAGTTTCAGTAAGGAGCCGTAATGTTAATCTTCACAGAGATTTACAGGTAGATCCATTTTCAAACCATATGACATGAAATTCATAAAAAATACCAAAATTTAGAGAATAAAAAAAAAATAAAATAAAATAAACAAGGAGTAAAGGGTATTCAACTTTTCTTTTTTCTCTCAAAAAAATCCGTTAACAAAATAAAATATAAAAACCTGTTACAATGTAATTTTATCTTTTTCAAGGATCTTTAACAATTTGTATAAATCATTCATTATTCTTAGAAAAAAAAAGGTAAAAACTATATTTTAACTGATGACATTCCCTAACTTTTTAGCATTTTTATGTATGTAATAATTTTTTGTTGATAAAACACAGGTGTTCTAATATTTACAATGCGTGTATTTCATCAACCAAAACTTATAAAAATATATAAAATTGCTAAAATGTAGAGAATTTTATCAGCTAATAAAACATTCCTCCTTTTTATTCTACAAAAAACGGATCATTTATAACAATTTTTTAAAGAGAAATGGAAAATTTTTTAAATTTGATCCTTTTTCGTTTTTATTTTATTAATTCTGAAAGACAAAAATACCCTTAGCTCCTAGCTTTTAAAATGCTACATATTTCGGTATTTTTAAGTAGTTTTTTGTATTTTGGTTTGAAAATTAATGTGCATTTAAATGGCTAAAAATCTGTATGGCAATTAACATTACAGTTTCGTACTCAAAACCCTATTAACTAGTACTTCAAGTTCAATCATGAAGAATGTGTTCAAACAGGCTACCCATTTAAATAGGGGGCTTGAGTGCGGAACCGTAATGTTGATCGCCATAGAGATTTTCAGCCATTTCGAGGTACATTATTTTCTTTTCCAAAGGACGTAAAAATACATAAACAATACTGAAATTTGTAGAATTTTAATTGAAAATAAAATAAAAAATAAAAACGAAACGAATAAAATTTTAAACATTTTCCATTCATCTTTAAAAAATTGTTATAAATCGTCTGTTTATCCCAGGTCAAAAAGAAATAGGTATGTTTTAGCTGATTAAATTGTCTACATTTTAGCAATTTTATATATTTTTCATAAATTTTGGATGATGAAATGCAGGCGTTCTAATATTTACAATACTTGTATTTCATCAATCAACATTAATAAAAAAATATGTATAAAATTGCTAAAATGTAGAGAATTTAATCAGCTAAAACATACCGTATTTCTTTTTGTCCTAAAGAAAATGGACGATTTATAACATATTTTTAAAGATGGATGGAAAATGTTTAAAATTCTTTTTGTTTTTATTTGAATATTAGCAATTAAAAAAATAATAACATCTAGTCCTAGCTTTTAAAATTATACAAATTTCGGTATTTTTTATGTATTTTTATGTCCTTTGGATAAAAAATCAATGTACCTCAAAATGGCTAAAAATCTCTATGGAGATTAGCATCACGGTTTCATACTTAAGTCCCCTATTAATGTTAGGTGGGATGGAAAAAGAAAAGGATGGGAAATACAAAAAACAAAAATAAATTTAGATTATAATAATAAATTATAATTATCGGACTAGAAACTAAACCCGTCTTACTTTGGGATTCCAATTGTGAATTAGTGTTCGACATTGACTTAAACCATGTTTTGACGAGAATGTAAAGCACCAGTACACACATATACTCACAAAAAAGTGACCGAAGTTATTATAGTCAGTTTCAGTCAAAATTTGTGATCGAGCAGAGCCCCCTGGTGAGCCTTTTTTGCATAAGCAAAATTTCAAATCAATCCGCTTTCAAAATGGCGTCTCTATTGGAAGGTCATATGAAACACGCAACCCTTTAGACATGAAATAGAAGCAAATTTTCCAAAACACATTCAATTATTTAGGGCCAACAGGTCTAAGTTTAAATTCTTGTCATGCCAGCTACAATTTAAAAAGTATGTGCCACCATTTTTTTAAAAGGACTACCTCTTCATGTAGGTGCACAAATGCATGTGTGAAGCGCCGGTTCTAAGTAAAAAAGACTCAATAGAGGGCTCTGGTCGATCACCGAGTTAGAGTGAAACTGAAAGTAAGAGTACATGGTTAGGCCTACTCGGTAACTGATAAAAGCTATTGACAACACGGATAAAATGATGACATTATGAGTTTTTCAATTAATTAACGTCTTGACTGCACAAATTTAACAGTGCAAGCGTACATATTTACACAGGTGAGCATGTATCTGGTGCACATAGACCCTTTTATATTAACGGTTATATTAAAGTTGAATTCAACCCTCAGAAAAAGTATTTTCCAAACGATAGACCATATAAAAAGTATATATCTAAATTTTGTCAACTATGTTCAGCCTAGTTTTTAAATAAAAATTCTTTGACCTGACCTTCGATGCCAAAAGAGGGATACTTTTGTGTGGATGACACGTCACTATACCGAACTGCTGGCGTACAGGGGAGCAGCATAAGTCATTTTTATGTTTCTTTCTGATTTTTTTTTTATATTTAAAAACTATGTGGAACATTGTTGACAAAATTTAGATATAGTCTACTTTTTATATGTGCTACTGTTTGGAAAATACTTTTTTTCTGAGGGTTGCATTCCCCTTTAAAGGTGCACTCTCTTGACACAATTTGTATCCCAATATGGGCATTAGGGCATGTGCATATTTCAGTAAACCAAATATAACGCTACCAAACAAAAACAAACTTGACATGAGGCCTATCTCAATCTCCAGACAAAATTATCTAGACATCATATTTAATAATGTAAGATAAAACTAACTTGAGTCAGTGAAAATGAGCAATTTAATAGTGGAATCATGTTTGTTTGTTTATTTTGTTTTTATATATATTTAGGATATGTCCTTACGAATTAAGATCTATTAAGTTCCATAATAACCTATAGCTTATTCCGGCATACAAATTGGGATGAATACGTCTCAGAGTATGTTTTATAACTTGTAAATGACTTATTTAAAGGGAAATGCAACACTCAGAAAAAGTTATTTCTAAACGAAAAAAATAAAAAATGGTCCATATCCGAATTTCGGCAACTACCTAATGTTCAGCCTAGTTTGTTTTTTTAATAAAATCAGAAAGAAACATAAAAAATGTGATATAAAACACCCTTTACACCTCCAATGGAATGAACGTGACTTGTCACCCACACGACAACCTTCTTGGCCAATAAGAGCATATCACGTCACGTTAATCAACTGGAGGTGTAAATGGTGTTTTAGACCACATCTTTTTTCTTTCAGATTTCAGTAAAAAATAAACTACGCTCAACATAGTTTCCAAAATTTGGATATGGACTATTTTTTGATATGCTCTATCATTTAGAAATAACTTTTTCCGAGGGCTGCTTTCCCCATTAATATTTTTGTGTATGCCGAGGATCTGAATAGGTGCTAGGTTTACCACATTTTCACAAATGAAACAAAACAGGCAAACATAGTACATGCGAAAAAATAACTTAATAAATAGACTGAAAAATTAAAAAAAAAAGAAAGAAAAGAAATATATATATTAATGAAAGATTTGAAAATGATCAGAATGGAGGTTGGGGTGTATTAACAGATGCACTCGTTATGTACATTAATTACATTATTATAGACAATGATGCAACAAATAAAACACCTTGACATTATTTGCCGCAGGAAGGACTTGCATTTTAAAACGGACAATGAACAATCCACGGCATATACGACTCGTGTATAATATATATATTCATATGAGCTTACTATAGAGATACGAGCATAAATCTCTATATATTTACACTGTAGTAGGAAATTAGCTACAAGTACACAAAATTTCTCTGGTATAAACGTATCTAATAAGTGTGTCAACCCAAAATCTCCATGAAATGCACGCAAAAAAGCATGGCTACCGCCAAACCTTTTCATTGGCAAAAATTTATCATACGAGCTCGTAGACTACACTTTCCATTTGCGAGAAATGTTTTTTAAAGCCATTTGCTTTAATTTTTGGTAGATAATAATTGGTGTTACGACAAATTTTAAGCTGGAGTAGTTTGCTGTTTATAGTGGGAGTCTGCTCTTGTAACAAGTTATTTTTAAATAAAAGTAAATACAATATTAATAATAGAAAATAGCCAGGTATTTGAAATCAGCTTACCATTATTAACAAACAGAGTTTTCCTCAAAGCTCAGAAGGCTGACATATTCCCTGATATGTTGGTGTTCAAACATCACCACTACTAGTATGCCATCTACTGAGGAATTCTTGTAATACCACCATTAAAAGTCCTTGTTTGGCATCACTTTTTCTCTATGGAATACTCGCATGCTTAAGTTAAACATGAATACCCTTCAGTTTTTATTCCAATATTTTTGTCAACGACAACTGCACTAATTACTAGCAAAACGTACTTTAAGTACATTAAATTTGAATAAATTAAGCAATCTGTAATAGTTTTAGTAAAGGCTTTAGTTGCAATATGACAATACTACTACCCATTTGCACTGTATTAAAAATAATATAAATGCTTCCTAAGATGGCATATTTTCCCAAAGTGGAAAATAGGTGGCACTTTGGAGAAAATGGCGTCTCTCGGGTAAAAAGTTGTCTTACATAAAATCATGTTTTCCATTATTTTCTTTTTTTAAAATTAATGAAGAGTTTATATTAAGCTGGAATTGCATTTTTATATAACTTTTCCATGGCTTTCATTTAAAAATAGCTTGTTAAAAAAGCAGACTTCCCCTTTAAATGGGAAAGTAATTATCTTCAGTAATAATTACGATTATTTCCAAACGATATAGAATATCATCATAAAATGTACATTCCCAATATTTGGCAACTATGTTCTCTCTAGCTTAAAAAACAAAAAAACAATGTAAAATATACACATACATTTTGTAACCTGGTATCTGTGACGTATTCCTGTATACATTAGTCAAGGTGCATGTCTGTTTTCAGCTGTATGTTTTTTATTATTTAAAAAAAACTTGAGAGAATATAGTGGCCAAAATTACGGAAAGTACTCTTTTCAACATTCTCTATTGTTTGAAAAAACTTTTTCGGAGAATTTCTTTCCCCTTTACGAGGTATACATTTTAACTTTCAGAATTAATTAACTTACTGACCTATTTTTTGAATCATCTTGGTAACATTGGAAAGTTATTTTTTTCTATATTTTGGAAAAAAAACATAACTTAAAATATTCTCCTCATGTCACTTCGATTAAATTTTATCAGTCATTTGAAAACAATACTTGTTTTAATTAGATACTCTGGCCTGTAGTTCGTTAATTTGTGCAAAAGTTATGCCACACTTAAGTGCAAATGCAGAAAAAATAAATTAAGATATTCTGGGTGAGCATAACCACTGCTTACATTGAAATATGTAAATCTACGCTCGCTCGTACGACTTGTATTATTAGGGGTAATTAACAGTAAGTCCCTAACTGTTTTTATCGTGCCAATTACCTAATTTTTTCCCAATTCGAGAGTAAAAATATAAAAAAATGCATAGACAGTTTTGTCAATTTGCACTGAGAGCGAAAAACCCAAAATTAACAATTTATAGTCCCCGAAAATCTAATTCGTTATGATGTACCAAATTGTGGCCGTGGCATTCCTGCTTCCGTGGATTTCAAAGAAAATTGGTAAAATTTGCCTTCATTTTCATCCGTAATTGTTGCCTTCCATCTATTTTTCATATGTAATGTTTGATTTCTGTATATGTCAACCACAACCAGTGAATGATATGCCTTTCTGTAAAATTTGATTGCCATAACTTTTCGCCACAACTTTTTTGCCCATTTCCCTGTTGCATAGTTGAAACAACATTTGAAACATAACCATACTTGCTATATATGGTGAGGCAAATGCGCACACACACATCCAATGGGCATAGCTAGGGTTTAAGGGGGCATTGGAGCAACATAAAAGAGGGGGCTTGAGTACGGAACCGTAATGTTAATCTCCATAGAGATTTTTAGCCACTTCGAGGTATATTATTTTTTTTATCCAAAGGACATAAAAATACATACAAAAAAACAAAATTTGTAGAATTGTAGAAGTTAGGACAAGGTGTTATTATTTTTTTAAAAATTGCAATTAATTAAATAAAAATTAAAAACCAAAAAGAATGAAATTTTAAACATTTTTCATCCATCTTTGAAAATTTGTTATAAATAGTCCATTCTTCCTAGGACGAAAAGAAATACGGTATGTTTTAGCTGATAGAATTCTCTACATTTTAGCAATTTTATATATTTTTTTATAAATTTTGGTTGATGAAATACAGACATTGTAAATATTAGATTGCATGCCATTTCATCAACCAAAAATTTATGAAAAATGTATGAAATCTAAAATGTAGAGAATTTCATCGGCTAAAACATGCCGTATTTCTTTTTGTCCTAGGAAAAAATTGACGATTTATAAAAAAAAATCAAAGATGATTGGAAAATGTTCGCAATTTCATTCATTTTCGTTTTTATTTTAGTAATTGCAATTTTAAAAAAAAAATAACATATACTCCTAGCTTTTAAAATTCTACAAATTTCGGTATTTTTTATGTATTTAGATGTCCTTCGGATAAAAAATTAATGTACCTGGAAATGGCTAAAAATTTCTATGGAGATTAACATTAAGATCCTGTTACTCAAGCCTCCTCTTAAAATGGCCATAGAGATTTAAAAGTTCACTACACTTTTTAACCATAAAACTTAAAAATACGTAAAGAATACCAAAATTTGCAGAATTTTAACAGTTAAACCAAATGGAAGTCTTATTTTTTTTAAAAAAAAGTATTTCATTTAATAAAATAAAAATGCAAAAGAAATAAAATTTAACCCTAATCCACCCATCTTTAAAAACTTGTTATAAATCGTCCGTTTTTCTTAGGACAAAAAGGTTGATGCTATCAGGACATACATGTACCGCCATCATTTTTTTTCCTAAGAATAATGGACGATTTGTAATAATTTTTAAAATTAAGTAGAAAAAGGTTAAAATTTAATTTTATACATTTGTATATTTTATTAATTAAAATACTTCAATGAGAAAAAGGATTCCCATTTAGTCTAGCTATTAAAATTCCGCAAATTTTAGTAATTTTTATGTATTTTTAACTTTTGTGGTTAAAAATAGTGGACTTTAAATCTCTACTGGCGATTAACATTAATGCAACATCCCTTAAGTTACACTTAAGCCAGTTTTAAGACAATGTGATCCCCGACAAAGCGCAAGTTTACCGGGTGCCTTTACAACTTTCAAAAATAGAGCTACGACTAATTCTTTTCCATACAATCTAAATTACGGTTACAAAATTAAAACGCGGACCTATTCTTTATACATTTTCGTTTCGTCACATAGTTTCCATCTGCTCTGCCAATTCCAAAACTGGACTTTCACACACCGGCTGCATTACGTTAGCTCCCATGCTGATCCCGGCAATGCCCAACGACTGCCAAGGAATCGACTTCCCGTTCGATGCCGTGGCCTCCGCCGTCGGCGGCAACGTTTCGCTCGTCAGTGGAGCCGCATCGTTGCCGCAGGCCGGGCTCGAAGGCCGGCTCAGATTGATGGCATCGTAGACTAGATTCGGTAGTGCGAGCCAAGTGGGAATCTCCCACGACTTGCCCAGGGAAACATTTTTCCCGTCGGAGGGCTGTACGAGCGGAGACGGCGCCGTCTCCTCGTTTTCAGTCTCTCCGATGTGAAACGCTTCCAGAGTGATTGGCAACTGAGACAATGTATGTTCGCCTAAAAGGGGTTGACGAGGGGGCCACTGAGGTGTAGAAGGAGTGGATTTGGAGGCGCAAGTGGGTGCTGGGGGATCGGTCAAGCGTAACTGCCAGGACGAAGGCGGTCGGCTGTCGGAAGTCGAAGCGTTGCCGGGCGTGGCTCCCGCGACGTTGGACGCGAGGAGCTGCCCCGGAATCTGCGGATCGACCAGGGAGCAGAGGGCATTCACGACGTCGGGCGGCAACGGCGGCATGACCGGCTGTTGCTGCGCCAATTTGTAGGAGGCCTGTCTGACCATTTGTCGTTTCAGGAGTTGATGGTCGCTGTGCGACTGCCTCTGCATTGCCGATTGCTTCTGCAAGATCTGCCGTTTCTGTTGCAGGCGATGCTGCAGTAATTGCTGTTGCAGGGGTTTTCCCAGATTCTGCTGGGACGACTCCTCCATCATTTCGCCCCGCTTCTCCGGAGTCGATTCCCCCGGGCATTTGCTCAGGATCAGCTTCTGCAGAGGGGCGCCAATCGATTCGGGCAAGCTGACGCGCTTGGCCAGGGGAACCGACGCCCGTTCCGTGACGTCCGGCCGACCGTGGTGCAAGCAGCTGAACTCTGAATGCTGGAGTTGCCATTGAGCGAGCTCCTCTTGAGTCACATTCGACTTGTACAGGCTCTGCAGATGACTGTGTTCCTGCTTCACCACGTTGAGTTCCATGAATCCGTCAACTTTTTCGGTATCACTTAGGCGCTGACGAAACGCGATGACTCCCTGCGCCACAAGGCCATCGGAGGCCCGCCTGCCTTCGCGGAAGTTCACCGGCGAGCGCGTGGCGTTCCGTTCGGCGTCGATGGGGTTGTGACGACGAACGGAGCGGCCCACTGTATTGCTATAGGGCGACAAGGACGTCGACCAAGTCTCGTCCGGCTCGAACATCCCGGCACTGCCGGGTATGCTCAATATGTCCGCTTTGAGACCGCTTTCGCCGTCGTTGCCGTTGGCGTGAGAACGTTCGACTCCGTTCTTCTCGATTCCGTTCCTCTCGATTCCGTTCTTCTCGCCCTGCGTGCACGAGGGCAGGCTCAGATTCAGATCCGGCTCGATCTGGGAGTCGAAACTTTCGAAAGTCGAGCCCATGCTGCCCAGGGGCGAGTCGGACATGCGAGAAATTTGCGTGGCCTCGCGCCACGCACGCTGCCCGTCGTAATATTTGGAGGCGGAGCTCGACGACATCGTGGTACGAGCACTCGCGACTCCCAATACGGGAGAGAATCCCCTTTCGCTCATGTCGGCCTCCACGCCCTCGTCGATGGACGTCGCCCCGACCACGGGCGTGATCGTCCCGTCCGCGAACGACGGATCCTGCTCCCATAAGCTGCGCGTGAACATCCTCTCGGAAACGGCATCCATGTTGTGTTCACCGTACACGCCCCCTTTGGTCAGGTCCGCGGAGACGGGGCAAGCATGCCTCGACTGCACTCCCAAGGAGGCGTGTCTGTTGACCACTGGGTGACTGCCTCCCGTCGTGGCAGGCGGTCCAGAACTCTTCAGCATCGCCTGTTCTGCAATGGTGCTCGGACGGCGCTTGGTGTCGATGGAATCCTTATCTTGCGCCGTGTAATTGCTACGATGGTGCTTCACTTTGTCCAGTAAAAGATAATATATTGCAGCGTGATGATCATAATTCTCCTTTTTCACGGACTAGAAAATCAAACGAAAAAAGTATTTACATACAAATTCCATAGCGGGCTTGTACACTCAAAATATATTGATGGGCAAATCACCTCCCGCGTCCTGTCGGCATCGATGCCGAGGCTGTGCATCACCCTCAAGATC
>JAQFYV010000722.1:0-10337 GCA_034695065.1 Choneiulus palmatus | reverse complement strand
GGTAGCTAGGGCAAACCAAGTTCTAGGGGGTGGGGGGCAAACCAATTTGGGTGGGGAAAGGAAACAATTAGTGCTGAGCATGTTTGGTTCCATATAGCCTGTATACCTAATACATGAGGGAATCTAGGCCAGGAAGCCCCCCCTACTTGCCCCAATGTGTGGGCGCCCATAAAATTCTGCACAAATATAAATTGGTTTTACCTATACATTCATGCCAAATTTTCCCTGAAGGTATTTTGTTAATGTAAAAAATCTCCCAATATGTTAGTATTTGGCATCAATAATATATCTTCAAATTAAAGTTGTACGCTCGTATAAGCTTATCATTTTGTTTTCATCTCTACAGCTATAGATGCAAAACTAAATAAAACAAGCAGAACAGTGCTACCATATTACGCAAAGCAAATGGCGTGAGAAGGGACATCAGTAAATGACTCATACCCTCCCACACCAATATCTTGCTTTTAGTACCCAATTTTACATTTAAATGGGAATAGTATACCATAAAAACGTTATTTCTAAACGATAGAACATATCAAAAATAGTATATATCCAAATTTTGGCAACAATGCTCAGTCTATTTAAAAGACGTAATTATGAAAAAACATGAGCTATTTATGATAACCTCTGTAATCATTTTGTGACGTCAGTCGATGACGAAATGCATCTACCTGGCCAATGTCAAGAAATTAATTATGGATTTTGAATTTATATATGTTAGGTTTTTTGCTTTAGACATATCTTCAAATAATTATGGATTTTGATTTAATACAATTATTATCGTTAGATACCAAGCATTTAGAGCTATGTACACAAGCAATATTAGTTTCAATTGCATATAATTCATTGAACCTTAAGAATTAGTTTTTTTTTCTTTCCTATATTTAAAAGAAAAAAAATATAGATTGAAGATATATATATTGATATGTTCTATCTTTTAGAATAAAATATTTTTAATGTTGACTTCCCCTTTAATCATGCATGAGCTTTTCAAAACTACTGATTTCAATTAAAGCCATGCAGTTGAATTTGCAAGAAATACCCCATTGCAAGGTACAAGTACTCTTTTATAAAAAAGTCCATGCAAGTGGCTGTAGGCTGCTATTCTTGATTCATCAGCTATATGATTTCAGCATTAAATCTTGCATATTTTGAATATTATGAGTTTTCAGATTAATTGAGACATTGAAAATGTAGCCGTAGGTGGTTCTGTATTATGCAAATAAATAGCTACTTCCATTTGTGTGCACATCATTTGCCTTGAGCTTTTTGATTTGACACAGCTTGGCCTCCTCATCTACGTTTAATATAGGTTATAGTTTTATTTTTGAACAAATAAGGATTTTATTTTGTTTTTACTTTATAAGGAGGCATTTAAAACATGCAAAACGCTGTGCCAATGTTGCTGTTTTAAGGTATTTACATAAACATTGAATGCTTTGAAAATATTAAAGACTAATACCTACGCTCGGATGTCGCCGCTGAAGAAAGAGTGAAATGCAAATATAGCTTAACAAAAACATGCAGTCTCAATAATTTAAAAGTTATTCCTTATTTACTCATTTGATATACGAACGTATATATAGAGAAATGAAATCATTTTTACGCCAGTATTACGTGTAATTTGAAATCATATTGGAAGCTAGCAAATTGGGAATGTCTGGTTCTTCAATCATTTTTTTTCTTCTGTGAAACTGTTTGTGGTAAGCAATCTAAGAAAGACGTTTGTATATCCTTGCGGCTATTTTATTTTTTGAAATCAGATTGAGGTTTTTTTCTGAGAAATCTATAGGATTACTTATTTATTTTGCTGAAAGGAGTTTGTAGTTTTGAGTTCAAAATGAAGCCGTGAAAATCCTGGCACAAATTTGTTAGAGCAAGTAATCTTCACAATCCAAACATGATTACTTACTAATACTCTATGTTTCCAGTATACTGTAAAACTTTACGTGCATGGAGAAACAACTCTACACTGAGATTTCGTACTATGTCCAAAAAAGATAGGTGCATACAGTGGCGGATCCAGGAATTTTTCCAGGAGGGGGGGTCCAAGCCAGAAAAAATTCCAGCTGGGAGGGGGGTGGGGGGTCCAAGTCACTAAAATTCGCTCAAAAACGATTTTTAGCATTGGTAAGTTGTGCCCATAAGCCTATTACTATGTAGTAATAGGATTGTCCGGGGGAAGGATTCAGACCCCCCCCCCCCCCTCCACCCCCCTCGGATCCGCCACTGTTATATCTGATCAATCAGAATTTATGTGATCTGGGCAGGTCGTGATTGAGAACTGCAATGCAAATGGTAACCTTTTTATATGTTATGAATTTATATTTAAATTAGTGTTAAATTGTGTAAAGTTATGGCAAAATTTTTTCCTGAAACGTATAATTTTCTGTAAAGTATTAGTGTCAGCTTTTCTGCCGAATTTTATAACTTTGATTCTGAAAAAAAAAATCTGAAGAAATTTTTTCCAATTAGTAAGTATAGTTTTCTGACTCTTGACTTATATTGAGATATTCAAGGTATTATTATTATCAGCTTAAATGGGAAGGAAACTCTTGACAAAAGTTAATTTTAATCAAAAGTGGATATTAAAAAAATGTACTTACCCAAATTTTCGCAACTATATTCCCTCTAGTTTCTGAAAAAAAAAACTACAAAAGTAAAAAAGAAATTCATTGCCTGTAATTTATGCAAGATTTTATGACGTCATTCTACTTTTGTTTCCTTCACTATCGTGTGACCTCGTTCAACCTTGGGTGCACCTGTTTGTTTAGATTGATCGCCCACATGCGGGTGAACACGAGCATCACCATGTTGTGACGTATTAAAAAACCTTTTTTCAATTCTTTGCATTATACTTAAGTGGAATTTTTACTTCATGGTATATTTATGCAAAACATATTTACTTTTGTTGTGTTAAGTTTTATTATTTTTATCTGCTCTAACTTTTTAACTCAATTTTTGTTTAGGGTTTCATTCCCCTTTAAATGTTTGATTTCATTTGACTGTATTTAAAAAAGACATAAGCTGTCTTGAATAACTTTAATTGCATGTCTACGTTAAGACAACTTTGCTTCAGTTGGCGGCTTCATGCAGCTATGTTGTAATTTTCAGTCCATATTTTTTCTTTGGCTAAGTCATTAATTACATAAGATGAACAATATTCACCAAAAGAAAGATATTATCTAATGGAAAAGAGTTTCTGCATAATTAATTTAGATCAGAAAACAAGCTTTAAATCAGCTAGAATAAATATTTTTTCAAAAGATTCTTAAGTCTTGGACTTCACAAGGAAGTGACAAGATTACTTGTGCAACCTCACTATCTGTCCACACAGTCTGTCTCACATTGACACATACCAAATTCGACCACCTAGCGATCAAAAAGCACAGTTGGAACAAACAGGAACTTGTATACCTGAAAATAAAACCAGAGCCACTTGTGTATTCAGTTGCAATTGATGATGGAACGAACATTCTTTAATTGCTGTTAATTCCTTGCATCCTTTCTGCCGCCAGGTGGCCGGATTTGGTATGTATTAAAGCTAGTTTCAAGTAGACACTTTGCGCAAAACTGCAAACATTTATCTATACTCTATCCGACCCTAACCGGCTCGAAACGTAAAGCCCTCTATAGAACGTTATTTTCAAAATTAGCCAATCAGTGCCTTCGAATCTCTTAAGAGCGCGAGATTCGAAGGCAGTGATTGGCTAATTTTAAAAATAACGTTCTATAGAGGGCTTTACGTTTCGAGCAGGTTAGGGTCGGATAGAGTATAGTTAGGTATTCATTCAAAAACCAAAGTCTGCAATGGACCACTTACAATTGTATGATTTCCCATGGTGAACATGCATACATTTATATTATAATAGTGGAATGGGGTATTTGTACCAATTCTGTGTTTAGTAATGATCAAGTCATTTCATTCACATCAGTTAGTAATGAGTGAGCAAATTTATGGTGTTATCTGTGCTTTAACATGACAAGTGGGGTTGTTATGAGCTTGATCTTAATATATTACATGATATACGCAAATTTTGAGAATTTTCAAAGAAATAAAAATCTAAAAGCAATATCTTTAAACAAGTTAAATTGCAAACTAAGGTTTTGGGAATTATTTCATCTACTGCTTAAATACAATGTACAGGTTGTTGTGAAGCATTATGGTTACAATAATGTAACATCCTGAATGTTTTGTCATGAAAATTATATTTGTTTGGTGTAAAATTTCACTATAGGCTACCTTCTCCCATATGTATAGTGCATTCAATGTTTTACTTTGTTAATTGACATTAGTACATTTAATTACACATTTAAATTCATTACTTGATAATACTTTGCAATTAAAAGTTAACCCACAGAAGAAATCAAATCATTTTCTGGTGCCATATTTGAATTGCCTTGAATACTGCATTACATTTCTAATTTTTTGCCTTGAATACTGCATAACATTTCCAAACAACAACAAAAGACAAATGACAATAAATACACAACGAAAGACAATTGGCACTATTCCAACTATCAATGATTTTTTTTATCTTGTCTAGGTCTGTTCCAAATGCCTGTTAATAGACAAATTACTTTAACAGCATTTCAGAGGTGCGGTACATAGATGACCAAATTGTTTTTATTTTTTTATTTTTAATATATTGTAATATATTATTACTATTTAGTACATAAAAAGTTGGCCCATTTATGGCTGTTTTTTATAACCCCTGGGTTGCTTTATACAAAAAATAATTGTGGCATCAATTGAATCAATTTTTTATAAATAACATTTTATTTTCTTTTAATGAACTTAATGCTTTTTTGTCGGTTTTTTTCCTTCAATAATAATAATATATATTTATATTTTTTTTACAATGAATTCCAATTGTAACCCCTACCCCCATTAGATATCTAATTATACAGCCTGACATTAAAATATAACGCACAATGGGGCACCTTTTTCATAAACACAAAATTGAATCCCTAAAAACCCCTGGTAATTATTATTAAAATTGCAAAGCTGCAGTAAAGATAATGGCAAAATATCATTGCTACTCGCTTGGATTAACAGCCATCTTAAGATAAAAAAGGCCCAGTGCTATATACTTTTAGGTCATAACAAATGAAATTCACACATTTTTTCCTGTCATTAAATACATGGCAGGCAGAGATGCATTTATTTTAATTCCTATCAGGAAATATTGGCTGCCAAGACTGAATTAATAACCCAGTTTAGAGTAGGCCTAGATTATTTTTAGTGAAAATTAAGGGTGTGGGCACATGATTTATACAGTATTTTTTCATTAAAATTTGAAACAATGTTCATAGCAAAATAAGTGATATATATAAAGCAATCATAATTGGAATAAGTCCATATAATATATGTGAATCATAATTGAAAAATACTGGGTGACAATTGCTGGTTTCTTTTGTCATTAAAGTTCTAAAAAAATTTCACCAATTTTTTTCTTTAGAAAAGATAGTTTTTTGGGGTAGATTAAAATTTTTGAGCACTTGCATGTCCATTTTTCATTAAACTAACAAATTCTGAACATGCAGGGTCTGAATTTTCACAATGAACACATTTTTTAAATTCCAGAATTAATCCTATTCCGCTTTTATTTCTCTTTTTTAAAGGGGAAGACCCATCCTAAAAAGTTATTTCTAATTAAACATAGGGCCTAAAACATATCAAAAATAGTGCATAGGCTTATACAAATTTTGGCAAAGTTCTACGTTAGTCTAGTTTTTATTAAAAATAAATGATCAATAAAGGATTTATGAGACATTCTGTATCGACAAGTGACGTCAATCGATGATGGTTATTCTTGACCAATGCCAAGGCCAATATGCATGATTTCGTCAACAACTGACATCACTTGCCACCACCTGTCACCTGTTCCTTGTTTAATAAAACCGTTTTTGTCTCTGCTGTTTAAAATTTACTTGTTTTAGGATGGACTTCCCCTTTAAATAAAAATATATTTTAACTGTAATTTCCATGCAGATATACATGTGTTCCTCTAATTCAAAAATTAAACCAGGTCCATATTTAACAGAAAAAAAAAATAAAAATAATTAAAATAAATTACTAACAAGCAATTTATTTACATAAACATGTCTTATTTTTTGAAAATATACTTCACACGTTCAACTTTTATCAAAGACCCAAGCAAAATATGCTATGAGACAACATCGACCGAAGAAAAACCACAAGCCAAACTGGCTCAACCATGTTTTCACTCATTATTATTTGATGATTTAAATATGCAAAAAAACCTGGAAACTAGCAGGCCTTGATTTCAAGAAATCAATAATAAAGCCATGAGTTAAAGGGAAAGAACACCCTAGAAAAATATAATTCTTTCAAGAGAATACATTAAAAAAATTTCACAACTATATTATATGCTTCGGTATTTAATAAATTTAAATAAATTTTAATTACTCTTGATAGAAAAATACTTTTTTCGAGAAATCTTAGCCATTGAGTTTGAAAGTAACATATTCAAAAATCGTCCTAAATTATTAACAACTAAAAAATCTAATACAACGAAAAGTAAACATTAATTGTATTTTGAATTTCAATATTTCCAATAATAATTTTTCAACAAGCTGAAAAGTTAAAAAAATGAATTAAATTAAGTGCAGGTAAATTAAAATAGCATCTTGCCACCACGCATGTATTTTGACCCTTGTTTTGAGAAAAGCTCAACTAAAACCGACATAAATTTTTTTAAAACAAGAAATTAGCAACTGAGCAAAGACGAAATCGCCATTTTGTTTTGCATTCACTGAGCTATAAGATAAAAAAATTTATTACAAAACAAACCTTAAAAGTATTTATAATAACGTTTTTGTATAGATAATAATTCCAGATCAAAAAGATATATTGGCTACCAATTTGATTGTAAGTTTTACAATAGTCCACAAACTTGGACTTTGTAAATTTAAAAAGTCCAGTTTTCCACAAGTGGATTATATTTTTCACAGTAAAACACATTGATAATATTATTATAAAACTTACTGAGTGCTAAAAACAAACTTAGGACTTCTATACAAAAGGTTCCAGAAGTAAAACAGATGTTTGTCTTTCTCAATACTCAGTTGAACAGGATAAAATGTTAAATGCCAGTTAAAATGCCAGTATGCATTGGATACTTTAATAGTATGGGAAATATTACATTTTGTATCATATGGGTTATATTTTTCACAGTAAAACCCAATGATAGATTATTATAAAACTTTCTGAGAATTGTTAAATCACACTTAAGACTTCCCAAAATACATTTGGTTTTCTGGATTTGCATGTGCATTGAAAAGTGTGGCTATTTCTCTTTTTTAATTATTTTTTTCATTAATCTTTTTTTATAAAATAACTAAGCATAACATAGTTGTGAAATTTTGGAAATGGTATTTTCATAATGTAGGCCCTATAGGTTAACTTTATAAAGAAAAACACCTTATGGTGGTTTGTCATTTTAAAAAAATTCTTGCACCTAGGGCCTACCATTTCAACTATATTTAGAAAAAAATTCAGCAGGAATTTCCATTAACAAATGAAACTTTAAAGGTGCACACATGTAGTCCAAAATCCTTAAATAGTTTTTGTAAATTTCAAGCATTTCTTCCCTGCCGATTTATTCTAATTTCAATAATTATGAACCACAATAAATGCATTGTTGGGGGTTCCACGTGAGCTCCCCTGGACCGAGTTTAATGGCCCATTACATTGTCTATTGTTTTAACTGATCTCCGCTCTAAAAACTACTTTCTGATATATTGATTGAGGTAACCCTACCTAGAACTTTTTTTCCTATTGAAATTTATAAGCAAAAAAATTTAAGAATGTTTAAAAATAACTAAGAGCAATATGGTCAAGAATTAAAAGCAACATTATAAAAACAATTACACCTAAAGGAGTAGCTATGCCCAAATATCTTACCTGCAAAAATTTTACAAAATTGAAAAATAGGCTATGTGGCAGTTGACCTTTTTCCCACCTGTATTGAATACAGCATAACACTTTCAATGAGAAATCATAATCTCCCAGGATTTACATTTTATTACGTATTTAATTTAAAGGAGAAGACCACCCTAGAAAAAAAAATTATTGAATAGTATAGGGCCTATACATTAAAAAAGAACTATTCCTAAAATTTCATAACTATGTTATACGTAGTTATTTTATAAAAATATTAAAATAAATTTGAAATGAACTGTTGCTGACGTAATATAACCTTTCATTCCAGCAAAGTATGTACTCGCGAGATTTTGTTTCCCTGGGTGCATTTCACGTGCAAATTACATTGTTTCAGATTTGAACGTTCATTGTAAAATGTAGGTAGCCTATGCAACATCATTAACATGTCAATGGTATTTTGTCCATTTCTTTTTTTTTCTTTAGTTTATTATTATATAACTAAGCATAATGCATCTGATGAATTGTAGTTTGATTATTAGGGCCTACTGTCTACAATTTCGACAAAAAATAAATAAAAATAAAAAAATAAAAGAAAATTGGATAAATATTTGTATAGCTGTTACAAGTGAAATATTGTGGTTATATGAATGTTTGTAGGTTACAGTCTCATTTACTAGGACGAACGAATTGGAAAGTAAATTTTAATTACATTTAATGATTTTATTTGGGAGCAATTCACATCTCATTCATAACCCTTTCTAGCATAACGATTAAAGTAATTAACACTCTGGTAGTAAATTTCAGTGACATCATTTATGTTAATTAACAGTGTTTAATCATGCTTGAACTAAACAACAGTAGTATTTGATTATGGTTACAGAAATACAAAAATTCCCATCAAAAGTCCCCATATATATATACTATTGCACTGTCTGACAGCTATAATCAAGTTTAGTTTATCAAAAATCTAGACATGTATTAACCAGAATGTTATTTTAAAGGGGAAATTCACCCTAAAAAATCATTTAGAGAGTAGGCCCCTGCATAAAAAACACTTGATTCTAAAGTTTCACAACTATATATTATGCTTATTTACCTACTTTATTAAAAAAAATTGAAACATAATATGACATGACAGTTACTGAACTCATTTGTTGTTTCCTTCAGCACCTATGTTTGATCCAAAATGTCGTGCTTTTCACGTGCAAATTACATTGGATGTTCTGGATTTGCACGTGCATCGCAGTATGTTGCCAACTAACGTCATGAGTTACTTTTTCTTACATTTATTATTAAATAAAAATCATAGCATAGTGTTGAAATCATAACTATTTTTTAATGTCTACTCATGAAAAACAATACCTTTTCTAATGTGTATAGTGCCCCTTTAATTCATGGGACACCGCTATATGCCCATACACTCGCAGGACCCATTTATACATTTATAAGGCTCATTCAAATACATTAGCCTGAAAACGAGTATAGGTCGTGATTGGTTTATCAGCATTCCCACTCTCATTTTGGTTTGAACTTTACTCTATCTCAGGTCTACAAGTGCTGATGTGTTGGCCCTCTGGTGAGCGTTTGTATTTAAATTGGCCACTCGGTGACCAACTTACGTTTGCATATCTTATCTTGCTTTCGGTGCTAAAAGATAACGCAATATGCAACTCATGCGAATAGGTAGGCACTGATTGGTCAATCTGAATACAAACGCTCACCAGAGGGCCATTACACATCGGTATTTGTAGAGATGAGATAGCAAACATTCTCCTATACTCACTGCACCGTAAGTATACCCTTACCAGTACCAGATAAAAAAATAATTAAAATGATCTGGCATTTTTTTCTCTCAAAATTTCCAAAATCTAGTTTTTATTCTAAAGTTGTTAGTCAATAAACAGAATTCAAGATTTTTTTGCTTTTTCTACAACTTTTTCTATCTGAGATAAGTTCGACACGGAACGCAAGTAGAATCCCAAAGTAGGCATAAGACACTGACTTAGGATTCTATCTTTAGAGAAGAATCTTTGTTAACAGGTGTTTTAATAGAAAAACCCACAAGTGTGGGTATACACAATACTACCAATACACACTACACAGGTGGGCCAAAGAACTTTTCTGAACCCATTTCAAAATACTTTCACATTTTCCTCGAGTGTCAGGGCTGAACAACCTCAATTCTGGACTTCCGGCAATATGTGGTGCCGAGTTTATTACCCTAGAACTTGTTTTACTTATTTTGGCATTGCAAAGTACAGGGCGACCGAAAAGTTAACCGTGATTTGGAGAGATCTACTGGGAAAAGTCATAAAAATAAAGTTTAACAAACAACAACCGAACTAATGTCTAATGCTAGTACTTGACCTTTTGCAATGTCTATCATTGACAGCATGCACACCAATCCATCATATTTGAAATGTTTTAT
>JAQFYV010000721.1:0-10339 GCA_034695065.1 Choneiulus palmatus | reverse complement strand
TAGTCCATATCAACATTTTGGTAACTATGTTCAACCTAGTTAATTTAAATTTGAATGAAAAATAAAAGCTACTTTTGGAACACCCCTGTATGTTTGTGGCATGGCCTGCTGAAACGACATTTGTGACGTGTCAGAGGACATTTGGCATTGAGAGGCATGCCAAGAAGAAGGATGGAAAACGTCCCAAAAGATACAAGGCTTGTTTCTTATATAGCTTTGTTTCTTTATAATTTTTTTTAAAACTAAATTGAAAATAGTATAAATTGACAATATTTGGGGATGTTTGTACTATAATTGATATGCTACATCGTTTACAAATATTTATTTTGGATACCATTGCCCTTAAATAGAATAATCGTGATGTAAGAATGTGACAGATTTGAGAAGATTTGAAAAAAACTGTGAAAAAGTGAAACAAAACAGGCATGAACTGTGACAAAGAGGTAAAACTGTAAAAGCTTTCTAACTAGAAAAGTTTAAAATGCAATTCTGCAGCAATGTCATCATTAATGTTTCTGCATAAATTTGTGAATGCATGTGAAAACGTAAGAACCCATGTCACTTTCTTGCAATGGCATATGCATTTTCAATGCTTGTTATTTAATCCCCACTTCCCCATAAAAATAAAAAATAAAAAACCTTTGTAATACCACAGAGTCTATACGTTAATAAATAAAAAGGTTTCATAATGTCTTTTGACTATAGAGTTGGAAAAATTCTGGATGTTATGCAAATCACTTTTGAAATATTTTTGGGACTGCTTTTTGGAACATTGATTAAATTAGCAGTTTGATAGGGAACTTGTCATCGATATTGTCGCAAATGCTATTTTGTTCTTTTGTGAAGCTTTCTAAAGATATATAATTAAAGTATACCTTAAATGCTATATCGTATTTCAGTGCATCTATATACTTGAAGGACAGCTTGATGTAAAATCATTGAGATTGATGACACAATGCATTCATGCACAATCAATTGATGTCGGCTGAATTTTCCAATTTACCTTTTAAAATGGATGTGAAATGAATGCATTCTTTTTTACTTTCTATCATGTTGCGTTTCTCCAACAAGACTGAACTGACAACGTATAATTGCACCAGAAAGCATTTTATAGTCAAGAAAAGCTAAAGAAATTCTTAATACATGTAGTTATGCCAGATGCTGGAGAATTTTATATAGGCCCATATACCTTATAGTTCAGCGGATCGATCCCAACCGGTGAGACCTGCCTCCCTGGGAGGTGCGGGAGGCAAGAGCCAGGGGACAGACATGAACTATAGCTAAACATATTGAGTTAATAGACATACATGTTAAACGTATATATATATATATGTGCAGTTATGCATATATGCTCGTGTTTTGGCTTCACTCAATTGTTTACACGTTCACGTTTTATGTGTATATATTTTAACATGTATCCCCTAGAAAAAAAGTATCTTTCATGCAAGAGAATATATGCAATTACACGTTTACGTTTTATGTGTATTTTAACCTGGCCAATAATATAACAAAGGTTAGCTGTCCAAAAAGTTCCTCTTTTAATACTGTTAAGGGGAAGTCCGTACACCCTAGAAAAAAATGTATATCTTTCAAGAGTATATGCAGGGTGATCAAAAAGTCTGGTTCCATCAAAATAACAGAATGCTCGAAATGAAAAATGTTATATATACTGTGTAGTAACATCATGTATCAGTAGCGCTTTCCAATGGAACTATAGATTCAACGACAGTGTCACATTTATTTAAGGTTATGCAATTTCTTTGTCGGAAACAGGAGATCCACAGCAAGGTATCCAATTATAAAGTTGTAGACCATGGTCTTAATTAGTTAAGATCAACTGTAATACCACCTTTAATCACTTTGCATTTGTAACTATTTAAAGTTGGTGAAAAATCCTTGATAGCATGTACTCATCATTGCATCTATACATTGCAGGGAAGCTCAATTTACAGGCATAGCACATCCCTTTTCTTTAAATTTTCAATTAATTTTTCAAAATGTCAGAGTTCAGGGAATGTCAAGGAAAGTAGAGCGGGAAAACAATTACATAGATATATTGTAGAAACAGGTGCCCATGGAATTTTAACAAGGAGGAGGTGGAGGGGGGGGGGGGGAAACAACTAACCATGCTGAGCATGCATTACTTCCTAACGTGTATATATATGGGACAAGAGTGACCCCTTTTCCTTTATGCTGTATATTTATGCTGGCTGCTATGATTGTAATGGATATGGGCTTGTATGATGCACATGAAAAACAGCAAACCTTTAACTATGCACTAAACTTTGCTTAAATAAATTAATATATGATTAGAAGTTTTAAAAATCTTTGGAATGTTTTGTTGAAAATCTTATTAGTAATTTACAGGAATATTTATTATGGATGTCTAAAGCATTGTGTTATTCGATCGTGATTGATGTGGTAATTTAAATATTTGAGTTAACCTGTATATGCGACCACGTTTTTTAATTTATTTCCTTCTTAGCCCAATCAATGCGAGGGGTAAATCTTTTCTATAGATTGAATGTGCATGTTCATGCCCATTTATAAAGCATCATACGATAGAAACTTGGCATAGCTTTCAACGAGTTTAAAACATGGGATGAAAATTTAATTTCAAATTCCACATCAGCTAAAGAATTGAAGGAATACTGATGTTTGGTATTTTGTTTCCTTGTATATAAGAATGTTAGCAAATATATAGGAAGATTTAATGAGATATTAGATAAATGAACATTGCTTTTGACCTCTGATATGGATTGTTATTGGTCCAAGCTGTGAATGATGAAGCGTTTCTGATTTTGAGTGTTTGGCTTTTCTGGAATAACACTTTCTCCAAATGCAATATATATATACACTGACCGACAAGTCAAGGAAGAAGAATTTGGTCAGGGAAAGTCAGATAAATTCTCAAAATAGAAACAGAAAGTAATGAAAATTTCATATGTCAATTTGCATGTCATGTAAAATTGTATGGTTTGTGTTTACTTTCCAAGAATCTAATATTTAATTGTCATTAGCATCAAATCGGCAAATGAAAAACTTCTGGTTGATATTTTCATTTACATACATTTATTTTATTAAATTTCATAATTCATTTAAATATCAGGGGAATTTTAGTTTGGTAAGGGAAAATTTTTATTTCGGTCTGGAAAAGTCAATGTCGCTGACTTTCCCAGACCGAAAGTTCAATTCTCCCTGACTTTCCCAGACCAAAAGCTTAATTCTCCCTGACTCACTCAGCTATAGGGAAAATTTAGCTTATGGTCAGGGAAATTTTTAATTTTGATTAGATAACATCAGGGAAAATTTAATTTGTGATCGGGGAAAGTCGGAGAAGCAATTACAAAATTTAGTCTGAACCCTGTTTAGAGTTAAAAAAGAGTTTGCATAGTCCTAAATAGTATTGCATGCCCTGTTTTAAATCGAGGAAGTTTTCTTGTCTACATGTAATGACTGCATGTATCAGGAACTATCAAGTAAATTGTGGCAGCAGTGTTAGACCAAACAAAGGATATCGGTGATTCCAGTTGGAAAATTGTTAGAGTATTTGTCCATGTATAATGAAGATAATACTAATAGTAGTTATTTCTATAGTAGTGCATGCAGGTTAAATAAGTATGAAACCGGTATTTTGTAATAGAGGTGTACTTTGTAACTTGAAAATCCTATAAGGTCAATTTCATTACATTCACCACCATATTCATAGATCACTGATTTGTTGACCTATAGGCTTATGCCATATTGTGTATCCTATATATGCTGTCTCACCATAAGAAAGACCATACACTTACTTAACTGTGAAGTAAACTTAAAAGTTTATAAAGCAATATTTAACAATTATGACAAAAATACTTTCGATTAAATAAATTTTCCATTATAAATGCAGCTATTTAGTATCTTCAAATCCATTGCAAAGAATAGGGCCTACAGTAATTGTTCGTAATGCAAGTTTTCATGTGATCCAAATGATCATTAAAAACGACGAATAACTAGGCCTAACCTTATTGACATGCAGTTTAGCATTACATATATTTTAAATAATTACTCGCCGATTCAGTCTTTTTATATATAAGAACATATAATTTTGAAGAAATCCAAGCATTTTACATAAACGTTAAACATGAGCAATGCAAGCATATAAATATGCTTCATTAATTTCCTATGCTTTGAACTCTTTTATTTCTGTAAACCGATTTAATTATATATCAAATTATTAGCATTGCCGACAAATTTTTATAAATGCATAAGTATATTATTTGGAAAATTCACAGTGATATTTGATGTTTTGCAAAAAATTGTTTGATAAACGATGTTTTGTAAAATTTTCATTTATGCATATAGGTCTGCTATTTGTATAATTAGAATGATGAGATGATTTCAAAGAAATGAATAGCATATTATATCTTATAAAGAGTGCGGCAATTCGTGCATTCCTTGTGTAACGTATTTTCTTAATGGAAGAGTCATTAAAAATTAATGCGAACCGATGAACTAATTCCAATGGAATAACATTGTAAAATATACAAGTTTTTAAAACATATTATAAGATGTTGAAATTTGCTTTAACCGGTTGCAATGCATTTGGAGCTGCCATATTATTTACATGCACTTAATATCGCACCCTGCAAAATGAATAAGACTTAAAAGTGTTTTTGGAATGTCCATCACTTTCAATGTATCTTCCCACAACACTTAATCTTATTCATTTTCCACGGTGCGATATGATACCATCTATACAATAGAAAACAAAATTTCCAGCATACATTACCCTTAACAACACCATTTGAGAATAACAAGTTTTTTTTTTTTAAATGCACAATGAAAGTGCATCTTTGCAATGACCCCTAACAAGAAAAAAAATGTGCAAATACATTCATCAAACCATTATATACGATTGGTTGTGTGATTAATAAACACATTCAATTGAATTGTGATAGACGAAAACAGTCCCATCTTTTATTAAGTGTGCATATTCTTGTCCCCATGCAAGCAAGAGTTCATTAAGTTGTTTGACCATGCAGATATGTTTCCTGTTGTTTTCAACTTGATTCAAGAGGTCATTGCTCGTTTAAACAATTCATTTGACTAAGAAGAAAATATTGTCTTGGTTTTCACGATCATTTCAATCCAAATGCACGTGGGATAAGGAAGTTCGATAACTCAGATAGTTACAATTCCTACAGTGAAACTTGTGAGTAGTTTTTAATGCATATTTCATAAAACGTAGAGCTGTATATATACTCTTTAATGTTGTTGATAATTTTGGTTTGCATGCAATATGATTACTGAAAAGTGTCATAACACGTGGGAAACCATCTTTTTCTCTCATTGTTTTGTTGGATTTATTTCCTTCCTTTTTTCATGCCTAAAGTATGTTATTTGAATAGTTTGATCATTTAAAGGAGAAAGGTGCTCTACAAAGTTATTGATAAATAATAAACATAAAGGAAATAATATATCCAAGTTGTGGCAACTATGTTCAGTTTACTTTAAAATACAAATGATTAAGAAACATGGAAAGTGTGTTATGAAACACTCTGCTCTATACACCTGCATGCTGTATAAAGTAGGCCTATACGATTCACTTGACATCATCGATGATACTTGGCATATATATACCCTTCAATACCAAACGTCATGGATTAATTAGGGCAAGTATTCGTATACTGCAAGCGCATACAGTGTTTCATATATCACCTTTTTTATATTTTTTTTCTTATTAAAAAAAAAAACAATTAGAGTGAACAAGTTGTCAAAACTTAGATATATAGATCAGTACTGATATAGATATTATATATTTTGATGTTTATCGCTTAAAAATAAGTTTTTATGGTACCGTACCCCTTTCATTGATATTATTTTATCAATCTTTCACACTTCCGTTTAACTGCTATTAAGGGCGAAAACATTTTTGTTTGCATTACTGAATTAATGTATTATTTTCACATTTTCTTTATCCATTTCTTTGCGTTGCTTATCTTCCATTGCATGCACAAGTCCATGCATGCCTATAATATATTTTCATTAAACATCTATAGTATATGTTCGACTATAAGGATAATTGCAAGTGCATGGTTGAGGGACACATGCATGCATGTTCCTAAAGCATGAAGTAAATTTGACAGAAAAAAATAATTGATGTATGTATATATGCAAATCAACTGGGATTTTCCACTCGAAGTGAGATTAGCATGAGCTATAAGCCTAGCCATGTATACAAGGACTGTATACATCAATTTCATGATTTGCGAAGATGTATACGCCACTCTTTATGCAAAAGGCTTGATAAGCATAAAATTTAAGCGAACTAATTGCTACAGCTACTCATGCATGCAACAAATGTTAACCCTGGATTCCTAATGCCAACCCATTGTATTTTCTAGTGCAGATAATAAGGTTTGGAAGCTTAACAGTTTCAACCTTTCTTAGCAAATTATACGTACTATTTATTTTCTGAGTAGTTATGCTTGTCATGCAGCTATACTTACTATCCATTGGGAGTCTTGACAGCTTTCTCTTTTGGGATATATAGTTTTATGCGGGGGAATTTATCTGTATAGTATACACTAATCCAGGAGAAGATGCATGGAGAAACTTTAAATTACTTAAAATGGTTTGCACATATTTGCTTTCCGCTCGATAAAATAATCCGACTTGTTTAATGATTTCAATTTTACCCCTGTCTGCTTTAGTGCAGTGCATGTCTGTATAACCCTAGCTTTTCTGTAAAGGGGAATTATAACTTATTCGTTTCGATACGAGTTTATAACATTAATTCTGCATATAAATACTAATATTCATAAAGTGTAATATCCTTGCTGCGCAGATAAACAACACTATAAAGGATTTAAGACGTGAGAGTGTAAGGAGCTGTTGAGATGAAAACTTGGACGAAAGTTGCGCTACTTTTAACGTTGCTGATGGTAATGGATTTGATATTGGACGTGTTGGCGGAGGAATTATTTAATGATGATGTGGTGGGAAATTCACTCAGTGTAGCTGCCTCGACTGAATTCACCACTAAACAATCCTTGAATAATACATCCTTTTCGACAAGTGAAAACCAAGCGAAAGATCGCAAGCTTCGAGCCAGAAGAAGAAAGATGAGGCGCCGGAACAGGAGGAGAAATCAAAGGAAAAGACTTAACCGATTGCAGAAACGCAGATGGAAACAAATATTAAAAATTGAAAATTGTTTCAAGTCTTCCAGCACTTTTAATGCTTCCACCCATGTCCCTAACCTACATCGAATACCCTTTACTGGGGGATATCAACATGCGAGAAATTCATCGCGATTTAATGAAACTACAGCAACCAACGCCAATAACTAAGCATTATGAGTAGTCCTATCATAGTTTTAAGCATGTATTACGCTTACTCTAATTAATGTACTTAGCTTTCTTAATAAATAATATGCGATACATGCATATGTTTAATTGATATTTGCTTTGTTAGAAGTAATTCAACTAATTTTGGAAGAGATTGGGATTTTTTTACTTTGATTTTGTGTATTGCATTGATATTCTAAATGAAGTTGTTTGCTAAGTTGTCTTTTCATCAAGCCCTTATGACATCAGAATAGAGTTGGGTAATCTAATAGGCCTACATCAACCAATGACACAAATAGGTCATGCTGATATGATGATCCCATCTGAGGATGTGTTTTCTAGTTTCAAGCCCTCCATGCATGCTTGCACCATTAAATTTCCTGAATATTGCATTTCCAAATGTAGACCTGCAGAACCAAGATTCGGATTCAGACAGTGCAATCTTAAGTCTGTATACAGTTACAGAGCAAAATCCAATGGTCTCATCTAATTTTGATTCTCTAGACGGAATCGATGAAAACAGCTGTTGGGTGCCTAAAACGTTGTGTGCAATCCATGGAATACCTGAAGAGATTAGGAAGCAGGGTACTTAATTTTATGTTATATTACAAGAGGGGTGGGAGAGGCAGTGCCATATTATGATTTTTGGCATCCTGTAACATATTTTCGTTTGTACCATTCAAGTTGTAAATATTTGTTCATAATAAAGTCAATTTGAAGAATATGTTTTTGTCAGTATTTCATGTAACAGTGGTCATCCAATCTTAAATTTTGAAAATGGTTAGGCCAAATAAACCTTTGGGACATCAATGAACATTGGCAACTTCCAGGTACACAACATTGGGTGAAAGTGAGACAGAATGAAACAACTTGGCAGAGATCAGTTTTCTTCTTTTTTTAAAGGGGAATGAAACCATCAGAAAAAGTTATTTTTAAACGATAGAGCATATCAAAAATTCAAAAATAACACTTATCTAAATTTTATATAACTATGTTCAGCCTAGTTTTTTTTTGAAAAAAATCAGAAAGTAACATAAAGCTTGGTATATAAAATACTGTTTACCTCAAGTGGTTTTAACTTGACGTGCAAACCAGACAAAAACCTCTTCCTTCGTGCAATGTTCCTATATATTGGCTAAGAAGAAAGATTGCACGTCACGTTACTGAAGGTGCAAATTAAGGGTGTTTTATACCATACTTTTATATTTCTTTCTGATTTTTAAAAATAACCTAGGCTGTACATAGCTGCCAAAATTTGGATATGGTTTAATTTTGATATGCTTTATTGTTTAGAAATAACTTTTTCTGAGGGTTTCATTCCCCTTTAACTAATGTCACCATCCCATTTAACTAATTTCACCTATGACTCCAGTGATCCAATCTAAGATTAACTTCCATATTCACCTATCTAAATTATTTTTAAACTTGAGGTTAGATAATGTATTTACAATGGCCTAACCACGAAGTTAATATTTAATCCTGATTGGCGAATAACCATAAATACGAGTACGACAATTAGGAAAGCTCTTGTAAAAATGAAATGGATAAGCTGAAATTTTATGTTATTTTGGAAATTTTTCATTTTTGTCCAAAGAATTTGCAACATCAGTATCTCATGGTTAAAATGGCCCTGGTGTGATTACATGTGTTCAAAAACACTTTAGTTCATTGTGTATAGGGCCTACTTATTTCTTGGATTCTTATTAATTTTCTAATAATTCTTTTAAACTTTCAGCATAACGAGTGTATGATTGTTATACATGCTTACATGTTTAGAAAGAGTGTGTAAATAAGCATTTAGAAAAACTTTCTGAATATTATTTTTTACAATGTATTCACTATTTGTGAATAATTTTAAATGGAAAAATTTAGAAATTGGTCGAATATTTTACAGTGTGATGCTCTACGACTCCAAATAATATGTGAATGTCCCATTTGGAACGATAAGAATTACTTAAATTGACATCCTATCAAACAGTTCATTAGCCTTAATTATAAACATTCGACTTTAAAAAAGTAGGGCCTACCTATCAAATTAGACCGAAACATTAATCCATCTTTTACGTTAGATATAATCACACGAATTTGTTTACTAGGAAGGTTTTAGAATGGTTATATAGTGCTGCATTTGTGTATTCAGAGAAACCACTTAAAAAGGCCATAAGGAGAGCCATGTAGTGAATTGACTGTACTCAAAAAAGCACTTTCCTTAATTTAGTGGGGAATATTTTTTCCTGCTGATTGTGATTGTGAGTTGCATTCAGTCGTAGGCCTAACTAATAGCCAAGCACATATTAAATGACAGCAGACATTTCAATTTAAGTTTGAGTGAAACCCATTTACTATAACTCGACATTGTGTAGCCGGATAGGAAATCGATTCTTGCAATTGTGTTGCAAAGATTATAGAAATGTATAAGCCTGCTTTGTCCTGTCAAGTAATATTGATTTGTTATTGGGTTCTATATCGATATACTTGAATATTTAAACAGCTGGGATCAATGAATTCATTGTATGTATCATCATTTTGTACTTGCATGACTTCTGTTCTATTCCAAGTGGATAAACACACTCCATTTTAGAGCTAGTATATAATTTTAGGACAATCTGTGCATAAAAAATAAAATGGAAAACAAAACTGGTAAGAATTTGAGTGTTAATGCTTAAATTTCGCGCTTACTTGAATAAACACTTGTCAGAGTATCTGTCTTGGCTTACTATATAGTAACAGCTTTATGTATACAATAGATTTTTGCGGTAGAAAAGCACTGCACTGATAATTTTGTCTTCGTTATAGTCCAACGTCATGTAAGTTTACCCATGGTGCCCTCTAGCTAAAGTAGGTTTATATCCATGGATACGTTAGTCAATAAGTGACTGCATGGAAATGGTCCTATCAATGGCGGATCCAGGGGGAGGGGGGAATCCTATCACAACATAGTAATAGGCTAATGGGCATAACTTATCAATGCTAAAACCGTTTTTGTGCGATTTTTACTGACTTGGGGG
>JAQFYV010000720.1:0-10344 GCA_034695065.1 Choneiulus palmatus | reverse complement strand
CCAGGAGTGTGAGTCCAAGGTCTCAGGAGTTTGACACTCCAAGAGTGTCAAAAAAAGTGGTAGTGTATGGGGCCCTTTAAAGCATTATATTAGTTAAAAAAAAGTTATTTCTCATGTAGTGCTGGTTTTCCAATAATATGAGAGATAAGAGCAGACGAAATAATGTTAAAAGGTCGTTTTAAAATATATATTAAAAATATAATTGCCCATGTGGAAAATAAATATATTAGATTTTTCTAAAAAAAAATTCGTGTTATATTTTGCTGGATTAGATATATTGTTTAGACTTGCTTTAGTAGATTTACACTTTCCTTTATATACATTTAATATAAACAGTGTAGGCAAAATATACCGAAATATCTGTTTTGGAAATACTGGTTGAGAGAATTCCAACATTTTATTAAAATATCAAAACCATATTTTTTGATTATGCAATATCCTTTTAAATCTTTTCAACATTTATTTTAAGAGTGAGTTATATAATATAATCTATGTTCTCCATTTACAATTTTAAAATTGATAAAAATATAAGGAAGATAGTAGGACTGCATGCCATTTAATAAGACTATTCTTCACAAATTTATTAACTAGAGTATATTCAGAAATAGAAATTGAATTTTTTTTAACCCTTTGACATCATTCTTTATTATTTACCAGATTTTTTTGGCTATTAGGCTTAGTAACTAATTACGCAATTTTAGTTTTTGCAGACCATCCTTAATAACTAATTAATTGTTAAAATAGGAAGAGTTTCTGTGGGTCCCTGAGCAATTTTGGCAGCCTGTGGCATGCCCTTAAGGTTTATATATAGTTTAATTGCCTTTTATTTTGTAAAATAATCTAATGAATATAGCTGCATGTATAATAAGCAGGAAATGAATACTTGAGGTATATAAAATTGACTTTGAAATAATTGGCGTGGTAATAATATTTGACATTTCTTATAATAATTTTTATGTACTTGCCAACAGGTTTTTCTTTACAATCTCCTCCATCTTTATCACTTCGTAATGTGTTTTTTGAGATCTTAACATTGACTATAGTAGGCCTAACTATATAGTTTATATATTTTTATGCTTTGCACTTCTGCATTTTTATTGTATTTAATTATGGCAGCATGCAAGGGCATTAAATTTGAATCAGTCTGGAATGACCGATTTGTATCAGTGTCTTATTCAGTATGATGTGGGGATGTATAGTTGTCGTACTTAAATCAGTATTTAAAATGTCCCATGTCAGAAAGTTTATACACTAATAAGCTCTTATATCCTGAGTTTCTAAAATAAATTGGCTCCCATAGCCAAAATTTATGCAAAATTGTGTTTCCATATCTAAAGTTTATGCGAATAGGACTTCCTTTTCCAATAGTTCATTTTGAATGGAAACCCTTATCCTAAATAATGCAAACTGGACGCCCAAAGTTCAGACAAAAGTGGTTTCCTGTACATTCAGAAATGGACTCCTATTTCCAAAGTTCATCCAAAAATTGTTTTCCATGTTTACTGTTTATTCAAAAATTTACTAGGGCTATCCTAAGCTAATTTGTAGCCAAAGTCTAGACACGAGTTGGGATTCAATATCTTAGGGTACCATATATAATTATCAGTTTGGTGCATCTGACTAAAGTGCAGAATTGCAATATTCGCTTGTAACATGCATTGATAATGCTTCTCAGATTTTGCAAATTTGCATTTTAGTCAGAAGCACCAAATTAATGAATTTATATGTACCCTTAAAGTCAATGCAGAATAATCATCTAGAAGTTCTTACAGAATGAGCTCCCTTACAAAGTGTTTTCAGTAATGGACTCCCATATACTATGCAAATTTATAATCAAAGCCCATGTGGAACTGGGGTTCAGTCATTGATCTCAGTATTTAAATTTCGTGAGAAGTAATTTCCATATCTAGAAATGCATACAGATTAAACTTCCTTGCAAAGTTGTTGCACAAATGGACTCCCATATTATCTGTTAATGTAAAGCCAAAGCCCATGCAGGCATTAATGGAATTCAATATCTAAATTTCATGCGGAACAGGCCTTCGTATCTAGAAGTTCATCCAGAATGATTTCTCTAACAAAGTTTCTGTAAAAACGGACTACCATATCCGAAAATTCAATTACAAAGTTAGGGATGGGCTTTCATATTTTAAAAGTCATGCAAAAATGGACTCCCATACGTTGTCATTGATGGTAATTATCCCCAGATACTAGGCAATCACGCATTGCTGAGTTGCTCTGTACTAGTGCCTGTTTAGATTTGTCTTCTTATTTTAAGATATACAATTATTTTTAGTTTACTTAAATTTTCCAGAAATATTTGCTCAAACATCCTATTTTCTTAATTGATATCTATTCTAATTTTCTTAAGAGAAGATCTTAGTTTTTCATGCGCAAATTTCAATTACGAAGTTATTGCTTTCGCTTTTATCTTAGCTAATGAATACAGTTACTGTCGTGCTTTTTTCTAGGTTTACACTCTCATTACATCAATCTTGATTGTTTATAGGGTGTTACAAATAGTGTAAAACACTTTTCGCTCGACTGAAATAATGTTTAATACTTTTCAATTTGTTATTAAGGAGAAAGAGGTGCATTAATAATGGCATTTAAAGTGGAAGTAAAGTCTACGCTTTTTTTTTAACAATTTCCTATTGAAGCTTTTCATTTCTTCCGTTTTCTCTTCATTCGCCAAGAAGCACTTTTGACTGGAAAAAGAAAAATCAAACAAAAGATAGATTTGTTTAACTTTGGTTTTCCTACAAGAGCTTAAACAACAACAACCACAAAAACCATGTAATTGCATTCCTCCTATATTTAGCTTGTTTTACTTTTTTCTCCTTGCTCTTGACGAGACTGTTGTTTTATCACAGAACATTTTGAATGTTATTGCTCCTCCAGGGTTGTTGGACAAGCTTAAAAATCAGTGAAAAAAATTAGACACAACATGGAAAATGCTACTTTAATTTTACAATAATTTAATTAAAAATTTGCTGCACCCAGGTGTTGTTTTTACAAATGGCGGATGCACAAGTTATCATTAGACTGTTAATTTATTTACAATAATAATTATTTTCTGTCATGAAAGTAGTTTGCATAGCTTTCTGACAAACTTTTAGAGTAAAGGTTCATAAATATTTTGTTTGAATTGTATATGAAGGATTACCACTAACTGCGAAAGTAAGCAGTCAGACAAAAAAGTTGTATGGGGAATTTGTCAATTTTTGTGGATGTATTTTGGTAAGTAAGGCATAGTAAACTTATGCTAATACTGAAAGGGAATTGATTAGCACACATAGGGAGATATCATTTGTATTTAATACAAAAAACTAGGGAAAATTATGACACAAAACAGATTTTTTTTATATAAAAATATTAAAAATTCGATTTCATATATTACATGTATGTTATGCTTATTTATTTAAGAAAAATTTTAAGAAAAAATTCGTGGACAGATACTATTGATAATGTGAATGACGTCATATAGCCACCATGTGCATAATCTAGGAAACCAAATGCGATGTAGCAAATTTTGGAACCACATCGCGTGAGGAGTGTCATCTTTGCTGGAATGAAAGGCCAGATGACGCCAGCAATTAACAATCTCGTTTAAAATTTTTATTATTTTTTTTAAATAAATATTCATAGCCATATACGAGTATAGTGTAAAAATTGTATTAAATGAATTATTTTAATAAAATTTTGCTTTAAAGTATATTTATTTTCTAGGGTGGATTTCTCTTTAATAAGTAAAATTTATCAATATAATACCAGTAAGTTTTTTTCCCCTTCCTTCAATTTATGGGCTCTTTTGGTAAATGTGAACATTAATGAAATTACCAAGTAATGTTGTAACAGCGCTATTATTGACAAGTTTTTGGACATTTTTTGTTTTTGCCCATTAATCAAACTGGAAAAATATCTATGTAAGAATATATTGGCAATTGTTTAATTATGAATAGTTTTTTTTTTTCTTTTTTCGTATGGATGGAGTTTTTCGTATTTTTCTTTATGTTACTCCCTGATGCCTGGTGGCACTGATGTCATCACGTTATCAATCAATGGCAACTACGATTGATGTTGTCTTCCAATGGTGCAAATGGGAGGGTTTCGTTTAGACATTAAATCCATATAAACAGGGGTGAGTCAGAAAATCATCCTAGTTGTTTTTAACACTGTAATTACATTTTCCGTTTAAAATGACCCACCTTCTTGTCAGTTGAAATTGATGTCATGGGCAGTGAAATTATGTGACAACTGCTAATATTTCATTAAATATGGCTAAAGAAAACATTGTTAGGATGTAAACAGACATCAAATAAATATATTCATGAAGGCATTATGAAAAGTGTTTTTACTGACTTTGACTGAGTTTTACCAAAAAGATACATCAACTCCATTTTCTCACTTTTTGATGTTCTTAATATAGTTGCAGTTAGCACATAATTGATACATGTATCCAAGGCAGAATTTTCCAAACATGGAAGATCTGGAAAACCATGGAATATCAGGGAATTTGAAAGGTTGGCAGAATTTGAAAAGTTGGCAAAAATCAGGGATTGTTATTTTAATCATGAAAGATTTTTTTTTCTATCCGCATTTTTAATTAACATATATACAATAAACTTCTAATCAAAGAATCAGTAGCTTTGATAATAATAAAGTTAAGCAGGCAGAGAATGTCCAACAAATTAAAAATGGATGAAATGAAATCCTTTGATCAGTGAATCACACGAGGGAAAAGCATTGGTTAAAATCGTTTGTTTGCAGCTATTTAACACTGTATAGGCCTACATATATTTCCTAGTTTTAAAGTTTCACTTAATTAAAGAGGAAGACCACTTTAGAAAAAAATATTTTACGTTCAAGAGTATACCTTAAAAAAAAAAATACTAATATTAAAATTTCACAACTGTGTTATGTATTGTTATTTTTATAAAAAAACATTAAAATAAATTTTAAATGAGACTGCTGCTGATGTCATCGATCGACCCATTCATCCAAGTAAAGATAACTGTAGCCCCTACTCACGTAATTTTGTTCCAAAATGTGGTGCATTGTACGTGCAAATTACACTTGGTGTTCTTTAATTTGCATGTGCATTGAAAGCAATTAGCCTGTAACGACATTAACATGCCAGTGGTATTTCAGCCATTACTTAATTTGTCTTTAATTCAGTATTAAATAACTAAGCATAAGCATAACTTAATTGGGAAATTTAGGGTGTAGTATTTTCTTAATGTAAACTCTTGAAAGAAAAAAAAATCATTTTTCTGAGGGGGGGGGAGGGGGGTTGTCTTCCCCTTTAAGTATTATTAGCTTAGGAAATTTGGGTTGAATATTAATTTTAATCATAATTGATTGACACGTTTCAAGCTCTCAATCATCTACCATCTAAAGCCGCCATCTTGGGAGGTCGTAGCGTTTTAGCCATTTATCCATCTCAAGTATCCTCACTAAAGCCGCCATTTTGTGACGTTTCCACTGTTCGCCACCTTCACACCTTATCTTGAAATAGACAAATTGTCTGTTATAGGCAAATTGGTTTCTGTTTTTACTGATGGAAAATGTTAGCTTGATCATTGAATAATAATCTGGAAAGTTTCAAAAACTTGGGTTAAACTCTTGTTTAGAGTTCTTTTACATTTCTTTAGTTGACCGTATGTGGGTTTTTTTCTGCAGATTTCGTTGTACAGTAATTACATCATGGTTGATGCTGGGAAAAGTTCATTTTCTTTTTCATCACTAATTAGTACAGTGAGTAAATAGACTTGCTTGGAATGACAGACTGACAAAAAATGCCATTGAGACCATTTTAATCACTGTACTTTACTGCACCCTGCTAGGCTAGATTTTTTATGCTGCAAACCATTTTCATGTTGAGCTCTGTGTTAAAAGTCGGAAGTGGGAACATGTGTCATGTACTGAGCCTTATTATAATACGTGCGCAAATAAATTACATCATATTGGATTCATAAAAAAGTGTAATGCTCGTTCAGTTAGGGTTGATTCATAAAGTACGGAATTTTGCACTGTTGTCATTTAGTTCTGGAAGCAAAATATTTGAACATTTTTATACGTTGGATGGGTCGGTGGAGTTCTCAAAAACTATAGGAAGACCAGTCACTTTTAATTGTTTAAAGGAAATGATATTTTGCATAGGTGTTATTCCTTGTTCAACAAAAGACTGGACTTTGGAAATTGTCAATCAGGGTTGGTTTCATGTTTTTCTTAAGACTATATGGCTAGTTTCTGTTCCCTGTTCAACAAAAGAGTAGACTGGAAAGTATATAGCTAATCAGGGCTATGGTTCCTTATAATTAATTTAAAAATGAAAGTGTTACTATTCTCTGTTCAATGAGAAAGTGCACAGAAAGTACTCAACGATGACTATTTTGGAGGAGTAAATGGATTCTGTTCCGTGGTCAGCCAAAGTGTTGAATATTTTTGAGAAAAGAGATCGTTACTCATCTCTGTTCAACATTAGAGTAAACTGGAATCTGGAAATGGTAAATCAAGGTTACCTCTACAGAATAGATGATTTCTATTCTCTGATCAACAAGGAAGTAGACTGGAAATTAACTATAGACACTAGTCAGGAATATTATTGAGAATTAAGATGTTGTTAATCTCTGTCTGCACTGCAAAAACTAAACGCCAATACAGTTTAATGTTTAGAAAGTGAGGGCAAGTACTAGGCGTTTAGCGAAACATGTTTAGTTAAGTGTTTAATGTTTACAAAGTGAGGACATAAAGGCTTTTTAGTTCTAAACATTAGTTTTAACAGTCTTGGTTATTTTTATTTTAAAAAAAATAACCTATTACATATAGGCCTATACAGCAAGAACCTTCAGTTCACACTTGTTGATCATAGGCATCTCAATACCTCTAAACATTGCTACAACGTATAGTCTAATGTTGGCATGTCTTAACCTGTATGCCATCTGTACTTATCATATAAATGCATTAATGTGTGCCATAAACTTGAAAATAATGTAAGATTCTATTTTGAAAGAGCATTCTATGGAATCCTCATTAATTTACGGATATCCATGCATTTTTGAGTGCAGTAGCCTACGAATCAATATACAGACATAGGATAAGGTGATGCATTTTCATTTTCACTGTCTTTTGAATTATTAAAAAGATCTTGGTAGAATTGAATTAAGGTCTCTTTTTGAATGCTCCCTTATGCCATCTATTTTTCCACGTATGGAGATTCCCCATCATCTCCATCTTCTTTATTTTTCTCTCCGTCATTTCTATTTGGTAAAAGCTCATCAGAGCGTGATAATTTAACGACGTTAACAATTTCTGGGTTTATATAAAGTACGCCCAAAAATATGGAGTAACAATAGTAATGCTTCCCGTGTACTTACTCATGTGTTACGCCAACGTTAAAAGAGTACTAAGCATTTCAGTTTGAGGCTGTTTTTTTACCAACAAATAATTTTTTTTTATCCTATTTATGCATGAAGGTTTTATTAATATACTGGCGTGATAAATGTAAACAATAAAAAAATGACGATTTTAATCAACTGGAAGTAGATTTTTCATTTCCTTGTCGGAATTTTTAAATCTCTTGATGATATGACAGTTTGTGGCAGGTCACTTGGGGGGGCTATAGACGAAATTAGGGCTTGGCTCTATGGGAATGAGATGAACCAGGAATTTAAGAAATTAACAGCCATTGTCTGCTATATTGCCTTAGATGAAATTATGATTAAGTTCATATCATGTCATGGGTGGACATTCATGTGCTGCAGCTGACTGTGAAATTTGTAAATGTCAGGGAGGGTAAGGTCATGGTCAAACTTCCATGCTTTTCATCCCTCAGAAGCTGTTTATATACTTAAATGATTTCCAAAAGTATCAAGAATTTATAAAAATTTTAATATTTTGGTTTCTGAACCTGCATTTAATATTCAAGGGAGACATGAAAAAAAATTGCATACAGTTCCAAGAATCTGTAAGGTGTTTTTGGCATCATTCTCTGTTTAGTTGTTTATATTTACAGGTTTGCCAGAATTCTCAAGAATTAGAATATTTAGGCAAGTGATCTTGACGAAAAAACGTTTTATTTCCAATAAATTTAAAAATATAGTAACGTTTAAATGCTTTAACCAAGCATTATCCAGCCTACCAAATGAAAATGAAAAGAATTAAGCGTACACTCAAAGTTACACAAAAAGTAAGTAAAATTACATTGTTCGCCACTATACTCCATTTAAAAATTCTCAAGAACTTCAAAATTTGAAATCCTTTAGTTGTAAATCTAGAATAGGTTACAGAAAAGTTCTAATTATTAAATTATATGGAAAATATATATTATACCCAAAAGTAGGCACACCTCCTGTCAATTATTTCGTATTCATACTTTTTTTATTAAAGAAACTCCAAATTTAGCTTAGTATTTATTTTCTTTAGGTTATAGGTTAAAATGTCTTTAAAATAGGATAAAATAAGTATTTTAGGAATTGTAATTAAGGTTATTTCAAGACTTAAAGAAAAAGCAATCTAAATGAAGTCACAAACGGTCAGTTTCTGTTGTGACAGTGTGACGATTTTGTGGATATATTAAATTATTACAAAAATAAAAGGAATAGACATAATTACGTTATTCAAAGTCCTACCCAATCAAGCTTTGTTCGTAATGAATATTTTGCATTAACGAAATGTATTTTTATCCATGGGTCGTTATATTTTCATAGAGGAAACTGTATACAAGTTAACTTTTTTTCTTTCATGGTAGCTTTATTGTGTTTAGTCCAATACTGCAGTAATAAATTCAACTTTAATGAGTTAAATGAAATGTTTTCATAGTTTGGCACTCATTTCTCATTTAGGGTTTTTAGGAAAGTATTTGATTTTTCTGGAAGCTGCATACACGTTTTATATGTGCAAATATTAGAAATACAATAAAACAATGTCCATAAAAAGTTTGTAGGCTGTCGCTAGTTCAGCCATTGAGTTGATTCTTGGTAAATACAGCAACATTTTCCTTGTGATAAACTGAAGATGGAATGGCGCCAAATATCATTTTCCGCTGGATTTGAGTTCATTTTGAAAAGGAAATAAAATGTCTCTCAATTATTTGCATAAAATAACTGGAGTTTTTCCTTTTTGTTTGAGATATATATATTTTTTGTGTTTTTACGAAAGAGATGCTGCATTGCATGTCAAATGTTATACAAATACGAATCTTTGCATTTTGTGCAGTTAATATGAAAGTTTGTCAAATGTCACATTTTATATCCTTCGTCACGCTATATCACATTTCGTTCTGGTTGACCTAGGTCACATTGTTGTGTAGTTTTGTGTAATTTTCGAAGTTTTCGATGCACCCTAATTCGTATTCTCTTCCTGGGTTTATAAAAAAGCAATGGCCATTCTTAGTGTCAAGTATTGCTGGTTTTAATTCCCAAAAGCAACCTGATTTCTGGTTTTATATTCTTCGTAGAGAAAAATTTTGCTTGTTTGAAAACTATAGGAATATAATAACATTACTTACCTTGAAGGTGGGGTTGGTGTGTGTAATTTGTGAAACAGTTTAGTGTGAATTAATTCCAACGGAACTGAGGGCAGTCATTAATCTTGCATTTTAATCAACATAAAAATGTACTCCAATTTTTTAGGAAATCAAGGAAATTTAAATTTAAATTAATTATGCCTATAGTCCTTGTGTAAACGAGGGAGTATCATGTTCAATAAATAATAAATACAAGGGGTGCATATAATTAACTTTCCCCAGTGGATTAACTCTCAATCCCTCGCAAGAGTAGAGTTAATGACATCATAGAGTTAACAGGATCCTTATGGGTTCATGAGAAAAAATATCATAGTTAAGTTCCTTTGCCTACTGCATTCATGTGACATTAATGGGGTGCATATATTTAATGAAGAGCATGGGTAACTCCTATTCACAAGTATGGATTTTGATGACCTCATAAGGTTGCCAGAAACTCATACCCTCTCTAACCTTGTTTTACCAGGAGTGAAAAGAATAACTCAAAACTAACTTTCTATGACGTGATTTCGAATTTAAGGGTATGTCTTAATACTCCAGGGTTGTTTTGTGATTAAGTATATGATCAGTGTTAGTGATGAGTAAATCGGGGGTAAGTTAATATGAGCACCTTTTGTAATGTATTTAGAATTTATTTTACATTACCTTGAGGTGTACTGACTTCTGAATAATCCAGTTTGCTCTTATTTTGAACTGGGTGAAGACACTTTAAGGGGGGGTTGGAGAGAAGATGAGTTTTGCTTCTTGCTCGTTTGGTGGTAGTATACAGTCAATGCAAAGTGCAGACCGAATGTGAAGCGCAAATTCAAAAGTATGAA
>JAQFYV010000719.1:0-10356 GCA_034695065.1 Choneiulus palmatus | reverse complement strand
GTAAAAAGTGAAAATTATCAGAAACTGTCCAATCATTGATTTTCTACAGCAGATTGGTTATTTTTCAAAAAATATATTACCTGGTACTCTTGACAAAGCACTGAAGCCATTAATCTAACTCGTGATAACTAATAATAATGATGAAAAATCATGTATTGTCGATGACAGTATCGAAAATATAGATTGAATGCCATGTTAAGGAGTGGTTCACTGTTTAAGCTCCTCTGAACTCAGATTATCAGGATATGTTTTCAAATTAATTGGAATGCATATAATGTTTTCTTCCAGGATAGTTTTAATAATTGGGTCAGGGAAATCAGTCAATCTAGTTGGGTTGTCAAAGTATAAAACTTGAGAAATCCGAAGATGATTAATCTACTCTGTAATAAGTTATGCACCAGGAGCTTCAGTCAGAAAATTTCAACGAGTGGAAAAGTGTAAATGGCCTACATTTCCCATAAACTGACAGGAGACGCAAGGGTTACTTAATCTTTGTATGTTTACAATACCATGCAAATTTTATTGTAGCACAAACTTAGTATATTTCACAAACTGAGCTACAGATTAAAAATGCCCCCTGGTGAGCAAATTCACTTCAATTATTATTGGCTGTCCAAGCATAACATATATCCTTTGTCAACTAACGGACACCGAGGTATATAGAAACGGGCAAGAATGAAAAATGTTGTTTATCTTAAAAATTGAAAACACCTTCAGCTTGAACTGTATATACTTATATGATCTTAAAAGGTTTTTATCTTATAATAAACAATGGCTAAAGTAAAAAATAACACGTGAAATAAATAGTTTTAAAATAATTAATAGATTTTGTGGAGAATTTTTAGTTATTTTTTTGAATAGTGCAACCTTTGGCCATTTGAAAATAAATTTAATTTCCTGCACTTTTTCTATTGTTCTACAATGTTTGGATGATGCAATTTCACTGATAAGCAACTTACATTTTACAACCTAGGTATAGAAAATGTAAAAGATTTTCATAGAATGTGAAAGTGGAATTTCTACTATTTTGGCAGCCCTAAGGTTATATATTTGTCCATGTCATGCCAGACAGCAGTATAATTTCGTGCTGAAAGTAGGCCTACAAAGGAGAATACAATTAAGCTTTTTAGAAATATTAGGCGCATACAGCAATTCAGAATTCATCTGCGTTGTGCAAACGAATTCTGAGTGTTAAACTCAAGTGTAGCATCATCGTCAGATGCATTCGCCGAACGGCAAATCTGAATAAGCCTACCTTCCTCTGCAAAATCGTCTGCTTCATCAAAAATGAAGGTCTCCATCCACCCATAGTTTTTCCAATGCTGTGCGCCGCCATCTTGAAAAGTTCAACTCAGATTTAAAATTTCAATCTGAGCATGTGCCTCAGATTTCTGACCATTTCTTACCATGCTCGTTCTGGGGCTGCACTCAGATCTGTATTGCCGAGCGGAAATCTGCCCAGAACAGGTAAGATCTTATGACAAACTTAATTGCCGAATGTGCCTTGTGTCTACGTGCATCCTAAGAATATTTTCTTGATGACATCACTCTTCTTCTCCAACAGGCCTACATTGTTTAATTGTAAGATTCAAGACAGTAAGACTGTTTTATTATTATTATTTAAACCTTTGTCAGTTTTGTGAAGTTATACTGTAATAGGGATTTTGCGCAGGACAACAAAAGTTGTTAAAATTCACAAAATTGTAATTAACAATGAAAGTGGAAAATAGTTGACATTAGTCCAATTTTAATTATACAATTACAACAATTAGACCAAATTATTTTGCAATCATTTTACCATTAGTAATCAAAATGTCATTGTTCTGTGAATTAGGCTAAATTGAACTATTGCCAAGGTTTTTAAACATTCGTTTATCCTTGCACTTTTGTTACTTTTTCAGACTTTTGTAGCTCTGCGCAAATTCCCTGTTAGTTATTTATAGAGAGAAAAAGGAAAAAAAGGTTCTTAAGAAAAGCTTTCCAGTAATGCTGGTTGAATGTACTAGGGCATATACGAGTATTTATGTATTTTATGCCTATTTCAAATTGTTTTGTTTAGCGCTTCTCACTTTGTTGTTTGAACTGGCAGCTGATGGGGAAGACAGTGTATTGCATTTTTTTTGGCAAAGTATGTAACTAGGATTAGGGTTTGTTTCTAAATATAACTGAAAAATTTGTTTGGCCATGCAAAACTAAAAAATATATTCGTTGATGCAGTTAGTTTGAAATGCTGGAAGTTAACATTTTTGAAAAGCATAATTAAATGAGACATATATCTTGATGGATGGGAAAAAAGGACACCAATTTGCTTGAAGTCACGTTTGTTAAGTTTGTTTTTCAACTTCATGTTTTTACCATATGTCTTTCCACCAAATTTGAAACAATACATGTATTGCTTTTTATTTCCTAGCTACGTGGTTGAAACCTTGCATATTTTGCCTCATTAAATGTTTATACATTTAAAATGTAGTATAACAATGTTTTACGATAGAATAACTGTTATTAATCTAATCAGAAAAAGGTTACGGATATTCCAATAGGAATTGAATGGGAATAAAACCATCAACAGCAATTTCTTTAATACGATAGGGTATTTGATAAAAACACTTTTTTTTAAAAAAAAAATAACTTCAGTAGACGCTTGATAATTCGAAACTCAAAAGACCAGGCAAAAATTCGATTTCGCGAGATTTTCGAATTTGTATGATTTCGATTTATCAAGATTGGAGAGGGAAAAATTCGAAATATCGAGATTGATTGATTTACAATTGTATTAAAATGAAACTTATTTATGTGAAATGTTTAATTATTCTGTATATTAAAATAAAGATTTAAAAATAGAAAATGAATGAGTAGGTATAGGCCTATACAGTAGGCTACATAAAATTAGGTAGTTTTGAAATATTTGGTGATCTTCGATTGTGTCAATTTTCTCCATTGCTGTAATTAAAATAACAGTATTTTTATTTTGATAAGTTTTCGTATTGCATTGTAAGTGCAACCAGATAACGTATTCTTATCTCAATATATCAATGTAATTTTGGCAATTGCAAGTATTCCACTTTTGTATACGCAATGTTGGACTATATAGTTAATATCAGTCTTTATATGTTTTGCTATAATATAAAAGGTCAAGCATGCACGCTCGTACACCATAGAATCATATAAACAACATATATATTTACTAATGCCTTATACAGTGCAGATCTAATTTGCTGCGATATCAATTGACTTACCTCAATAATTTTGCTGTTGCTTTGAGTTTCTTTGAGAAAAATAACTAAAATGTTTTCCTCAACGGAACATATTGGGTATGAGTTGAATGTGAACCATTATTACTGAGTAATATTACACTGACGAACATTAGACATCATCAAGAGTGCCTGCCTATTCCAATATAGGAACATATATATGTATTATTAAATGCCTTGTTTGCAAACGTTATAATGCTGAACTACCAAAAAAAAAAAAAAAAAAAAAAAAAATAGTTGTGTATATATGGTACGATCAGGGATATTTTTTTGCATGCTATATTTCTCTGCACCTGAATAAATAAGAATTGCTTTTAATTCAATTCAACTTCAATTCAACTATAATTACCCTACAGTCAGCAATTAAATGCCATTTCTTTGAATATCAATAGATGTGCTATGTATAAATTAAAATGTTTTCTGGAAAGTGCTATTTATAGCCAAGACATTTTAATCGTGCATGCCAGGCAGTTTCATTTTTTTTTTTTTTTTTGATTATTGATTCATATATTACCCTAATTTAAAGCCAGTGTGGAAACCTAGGATTTTTGTTTACATTTGAGAAGTGAAAAGTGTTTAGAGTTACACCTGATTAGAAACGCTTAAATTTCTGAGATGGACAGCATATAACCCTACGAGTGCTCGCGTTTATGAATTTATACAGTATATTATGCCATCTGCAAATGAGAACAAAAGACTTATTTATGCTCTAGTCTAGTTTATTGAGTATGTACACAGAAGTAGGTAGAATAAATATTTATACATGCCTTTAGTTCTGGAACAACATGCAGCTTTTAGTACGTTATACAATTGTCTATGGCCTCCTGAACTAATTTATACACTGACTTCTATTTGTGGGTCTATACACATGTACATTGATGAGGAAGTTTGACTTTAGGTGAGCTTTAGATTTTAAATTCAAGGCATGCAAGAACTGCACATGTTCTATGCAGTTTGCATTTTTTTATGAATACGTATTTTCATTAAAATTATGTAAGCTGTTGAGTTATAGATGAGCTGAAGCCTTTTAATTCTTTGCATGCAAGAATTGCAATTTGCAAATTTTTGTTATGCACAACAGGGCCCTAAAATTAATTGCTCTATAATTATACCTAGATTCCATTTTTATGGACAAATACTTGATTGAAATGATGTATAAGTAATCCTAAAATTTTCATTTAAATGTGTTTTGAATGAGATACTTTTTCACAACACAGTCACTTAGCCTCTACACAATGTGTTCATGGTAAACGAATAGATACATTTTTGCATTTTCTCCCCAATTTTAAAATTGATATCCATATTTTTAAAATCTGTCGATTTTGATAATTAGCTGAAACGCCATACACCCTTTGTAGGGTGTTATATTGGCAATACTTGCACTAACGTGAGACACTAGACAGATAGCCAAGCAAAGATTATCCCTTACTCATCTGCTTTTGTCTTGCTTGCAACTTTGCTATTGTCTTCATTAATATATTTACTAGAATGTCCTTAGTCTATAACCGAAAGTAATTATATGGTTAGACATTTAATTGCAAATACTGTATGTGTAAAAAACAGCAATTTCAATCCTCAACAACAAAGTCACCCTTGTTAATGGCCACAGCTGAAAAAGATAATATCTATACTATACAATTCCAAAAATTTAGATGTAGATGCCCGTATTGACCTAATATATATTTGCTGTAATACATTTGTGCTATTACAGTTGCACATCAAGACTATTTTTTTATGATTGTGGAAATTTAATAATAATGCTAGTCAATGTTGCAATTAACTAGTATTAACATTTAATTTAATTTGGTATGCTTATATATATTCTAACTCTTTAAAAACTTTCATAAAATTAATTAATTCCGGTTTGTTTGGAGTTTTAAAAAAAAAATGCCTAAGAATTGGTTCTATCCTGTGGTATAGTTGTATAAGGCACAAATTTTTTATCTTTATTCTTAAATCAGCAATAGTGGGAACAAATAATGCATTTATGGAACAAATGTGCATATTAAAGTTTATTACCTTCTTTGTCACTTAACTGGTAGTGGATATAATTGAATGGGTATTTTGACAATGGAGCTACACTCAATTTATTTGCAGTTAAACCGAAGAAAGCAATTAGTGAGTTAATATCGCTTTGACCAAACAACTATTAGAGAATAATTTTCTTTTATTAAAATTTGATCTTCTTATAATACAATTTATTTGAACAAGATGGTTTATAATTAGTGTGCAAGCATATTTGAATTTGTAATCTACCCATTAGTTGTGAAGGAAGCATGAGTCGTCGACTGCTAATTAATGCTGCCTGATAACATCATGCCACAGCATTCTCATTCAAAAAGCGAGTTTTTATGTTTGATTTCATAAAGTTAAATTAATATAGAATTTATATCCTGTTTTATAAAATGTATATGTACGCCTAATCATAACATAGTTGAGAAAATCGAAGTAAATATGTTTGTAAATGTAAATGTATTTCCTTAAAATTTGCTGTAGAGCATTCCTTTGTCTCTTGAGTTACTTAACTCTTTAAAATAGCTTATTAGCTTTAAATAGCTTTTTGAGCTTTGAAATAGCTTAAAATGGTGGTCATATTTGTGCACATTAGTAATAAATTAATCATAAACAGGCATCTTTCAATACAAATGAATTCAATCTGTCCATGTTTATATTATTTAATTTCCCCATATTTTTTTAATCCTAAATTTTTCCTTTTTTTACATAAAGCTCGTATATGTCTTATTTCTGCTGTAGAACATTAAATCAGGTTTGGTAGCTCTCCATTGTGCTCGTAATAGTTGGTTGGCAATTTCACGTTTAATAATTATCTTAAGGGTTTCACTATACTTGGATTAAGTAATTGCCCATTTGTTTATAATTTTATCTCTAAAATTTTCTGATATATGAGATTTATCTCAAAATCCATGCATTTAGCTGTACGAAATCTACTGACAATCACAGGACTCAATAATAAGGAACTACAAATTCCAGAGGGTTGAAATTTTTGTGAGTTTTGATGCTCAGTTTTCTCTTGATTTGAGAAACGTATTATTTTTGGTATCATTTGATACTAACATTAAATATAAAAATTTCTAAAATGATCCATGTACTGATTTTTCTTTAGTTTGTTCCAAATATCTTGGTATGGCTGCAATAATACTAATAAATTAAGTTACAAATAAGTTACAAATGTATTTGCAGCTCACATACAGACAATATCCTTTATTACAGGAATTACACTACAATATTACATAATACATTATGTATATATGCGGAGATTCATAATATTTATAACACTTTTTCTTGCTTCTTAAGACATATATATAATTCACGACAGTGAAAAAGAAAGTTTAAAGAATTAAGGGAAAATATACTATAAATGGAGTTTTGAAATCCAGGTATTTCTTAATACTCTATAAATACATGAATAGTGATAGAAAGAGAATACATTTAAGGCCCAACTATGTAAAACTCACATTCAGTGCTTATGCACAATAAGCACTAGAGAATAAAGCAAGCTAAATCAATATAGCTATAGTGCACCTTGATTCTGAAACATGTGCCTTAGGCAAATGGAGATTTTGGCATACGTTTTCAACATGCATTTATTCATGCAAACAACAAATGAGACAATATAGTGAATGCATTTAGGATTTACTATTTTAAGTGATTCTGCAATACAGCAAACTATCCAATACTTTACCTCTATAATAACTATCTATTGTATGTGTCTTGGGCATTTACCGAATTATTGACAGTAATCAATGTTATGCTTTGCAAAAAAATAGATAAAAGGGGCTAACAAGCACTACATGTATCGTATACATGCAATCATTAGTAAATCACAGTAAATTAGTAAGAACTGAAATGCTATTTCTTTTTAATATATGCTTATTCATCTCTTGTTTCTATCATAGATGTAACATAATTTAGAACGAATTAAGAAAAATTATAATTGATTCTCAATTGTTTGTCCTCAGAAACGTCAAATTTGTGAAAACTTATTTTACCTTATAATCATTTCAGTCCAATGCGAGGGAGTTTGTTGAAACATTTATACAATTTAATTTTCTTTATTAAGCAAAGTAGTGATATAGAATGTCTGGATATGCATTTCATTTATATTTGATCCAGACTGTTTAGCCTAGTTTGAATGGATTTATCAGAATCCAAATTCATTTTAACCAAATGTGATTGTTGTTGGACTTGATCTAATTTTATTTGGTCTAAGCTAATTTTAGTTGGACCTACTGTACATAGATTTGTATTTGCATGACTTGATATCATTGGAGCCATGCAGTTTGAATTGACCTAATGATCTGGATCTGATTTAAAATACGGAACAGCTGGTACATGGCTACTAACCATGGAGCTCAGATCTTTCTTGAGAGTGTAGATATGTATGCAGTTTTGTTTGAAAAATCATACTTTGCTCAATTAAAAAGTAAACAGAATAGCCAAAGGCTATGGACAGGTTATATCAGTACTAGTTCTTGTAAACCTCATTATTTAACTTCATTTTCCCAGATCAGTTACATGTACATGATTATATATATATCTGTAGACCTAGACGGTCACCCATCCAAGTACTGACAGGGTCCAACGCCACATAACTTTGATCTAAAATGAGCTGGTGTAAACGAGGTAAGGCTGTACTGAATAGGACATAGGTTAATGATATCACACATTAATTTCAAATAAATCCTAATTTTGGTCCCTTTTATTATATATTGGATGGTTGTTTATGAATTCGATATAGTATGCCAGTTTGATAGCTGTTTGAATTTAATTTTACAACTATGCAATTATGTGTGATTGCCAAGCAATGGCTTTCACTTTGGCTAGTATACTTTTCTGGATTAATTCTTTGAGGAAAATTTCTGGATTTGTTGTTCATGCACAGAAGGATTAAATATTACAAGAAATAACTCCATTGTCTCATAATTAGAAAAATGACAGTTGTTGCTATATAGGTTGAAGGTTTAAAAACGTTCTATGTCCATGATATTTGAGCAATATAGTGGTCCTCGTTGATGTCCTATGCTATGTAACACATGTAACATAATGGACTATACTGGGTATTGTTTTTGATTTTTTTTTAGTTTTTAGACTTTTTCATTCAATAATCATGCAGTAGGCCACTTACTATTCATTCAGTCCACCCATAGACAAACAATCTTATTTTCCCCTTCTATTTTATTGAGTGTTTTCTCTTTTTTCTTTTTTATAATCACAATTTTGTAAAGTATAGCAAATTGCTGAGCTGCAGGGACATATTGCACATTAAGAATGGAGCATTGTTTGATGACTTTTCAAGCTGATTATTCCTCATCATTTAAGCACGCATTAAAAACTAGATGTATAAAGAATTTCAGTTTGCATTAATTAATTATTAGTTTGTATTTTTATTAAAATCGTTTAATTGATTAATTAGCTTTGTATATAAACTAAGTTGCAATTTGCAATGGGAGTATACAGACAGTTAAGCATTGAGCATTCAGCTTATAGCAATATAAAAAAGGAGGACAGTATGATTACATGTAATAGAATTGAGTGGTTAGCACTCCTGCCTGGAACTTGGGAGACGTGCATTGGTTGAATTCCCAGGTCGGCAACCTCGACTGGTTTTCGTGGTTTTCCGTATAGTCACTCCAGTCGAATGCTGGGGCAGTACCACTAAAAGTCGACCACGACCACATTCCCCTTCTGCTGCTTCCCATCTCTGCCACGTCATCGATAATGACGTGGGCTGCGCAGATGGAATGTCTGAGATGGTTAACAAAGATAGATAGGGTTATTAGCTTTTGCCATTTATTTTATCAAAGAGTATTACCTGGATCCCACAGCTTGGTATTTTATCTTACCCTAATTTTCTTGGTGGTCTTAACAGGCTGAATCACAATTGGTTTTTGTGGTGTGCTCAGGAATTACCCATGTTTGTGTACAGATTCCAAAATTTGGGTTAAATTACTTTATACAAGAATATTTTAAAATACCTATATACTAGGCATCAAAAGTTATTATTATTATTACTGTATTGTTATGGCTAAATATCATTGGTAAACTTTTATAGAAAACTTTTGATTTATTCCGGAATTTATTTATGATCATTTCTCCTGCCATCAATCCTTCTCAATACTTTTAACTGCAAACTCTCACAGGACTTTCATTATTTCTACAAGAAAATGGATTTGTAAAACTGGAAAAAAGTTCTTAGAACTCGATAATCAGAAAGCCTTTCTGAGCTTTTTTACATTATACATTTTCCCCAGAGCTCTACAAATGTTTGATCATTAGATATAGATACGTACTTTGAATCCATGAATGGTGCTTTTTACACCTACAGGTATTTAATGAATATTTCATGGAAGTGTATATACAAATTTAAATAAATTTCTTAAATCAATTTAAGTTAATTCAGTTCTGCAAAATTTATTAACTAAAATATGAATATAAAGATAACTGCCTTGACAAATTGCATGCATTCAGTTTTTCTTCATTTATTCTGAGACTGTATGCAATCAAAGTAATAATGTTAATGGGGATATCTGCTATTGTATAACTATTTATTTTTAAATGAAACCCATGGAAAAGGTATATATAAAAATGCAATTGTAGCTTAATATGAACATTAATTAGTGGTAACTAATCAGCTATCTTAGCAATTTAATGGCTATTTACTGTGTATAGAGCTGAGCCTTATATTATTTTAATACAGTGCAAATTATACTGGTATAGTTGTATTGTACATTCATATTTCAACTAAAACCTCTGATACAACTACCACAGAATGCCTAATTTATTCACATAATTAATGTACTTACAATAGATTTTTATAGGTTTTTTTTGTTGTCGAACGTTGACAAAAATATTGCATTGAAAACCAAAGAGCAATAACGTTTTACTTGAGCATGTGAGTCTTCTATAGAAAAAATGATGCCAAACAAGGTCTCGTGCATTTTGCAAGCATTTCCCAGTAGATGGCATATATACAAGGTGACACAGAATAACTAGACCACCGAGCCACGGTGGTCTAGAGGTAAGACACCGGACTGGCATTCGGGAGACCTGGGTTTAATTCCCAGGTCGGCTGTCTTGACTTTGG